>JALAJA010000940.1:0-20000 GCA_023376005.1 Doryteuthis pealeii
CACCCGGAGGATAGAGGAGGATACGACTCTAACATTAACCATGGACCTTTGAGGTAATGAGGGGTGAATGGGAGTGGCAGAAATATAGACAAATTTTTCTTCGTCCTAGACTGTTGCTAATATATATTAGAGTGAGTAAAGAGAGAGAGAGAGTAAACAACACACAACTGTAGTTCATCCATGATTTGAACTCGGGTTGACAAGTCGCATTTCCCTACGACTCTACATTAAACCATGCACCCTTTGAGGTAATATGAAGGGTGAGGGGGTGGCAGAAATATAGACAAATTTTTCTTTCTCCTAGACTGGTTGCTTATATATAGAGTGAGTAAAGAGAGAGGAGAGTAAACCACACATGTGTTCATCCATGATTTGAACTCGGGTTGACAGTCCATTTCCTACGACTCTAAACCATTAAACCATGGCACCTTTGAGGTAATGAAGGTGAAGGGGGTGGCAGAAATATAGACAAATTTTCTTCTCCTAGACTGGGTTGCCTAATATAATAAGAGTGAGTAAAGAGAGTAGAGAGAGTAAACACACACACTGTAGTTTCATCCATGATTTGAACTCGGGTTGACAAGTCATTTCCCTACGACTCTAACCATTAACCATGCACCTTTGAGTAATGAAGGGTGAAGGGGGTGGAAGAAATATGACAAATTTTTCTTCTCCTAGACTGGTTGCCTAATATAATATAGAGTGAGTAAAAAGAGAGAGAGAGTAAACCAACAACTGTAGTTTCATCCATGATTTGAACTCGGGTTGACAGTCATTTCCTACGACTCTAACCATTAGACCATGCACCTTTGAGGTAATGAAGGGTGAAGGGGGTGGCCGAATATAGACAATTTTTCTTCTCCTAGACTGGTTGCGCCTTTAATATAATATAGAGTGAGTAAGAGAGAGAGAGAGTAACACACACAACTGTAGTTTCATCCATGAATTTGAACTCGGGTTGACAAGTCCATTTCCTACGACTCTAACCATTAAACCATGCACCTTTGAGGTAATGAAGGGTGAAGGGGGTGGCAGAAATATAGACAAATTTTTTCTTCTCCTAGACTGGTTGCCTAATATAATATAGAGTGAGTAAAGAGAGAGAGAGAGTAAAACACATCACAACTGTAGTTTCATCCATGATTTGAACCTCGGGTTGACAAGTCCATTTCCTACGACTCTAACCATTAAACCATGCACCTTTGAGGTAATGAAGGGTGAAGGGGGTGGCAGAAATATAGACAATTTTTTCTTCTCCTAGACTGGTTGGCCTAATATAATATAGAGTGAGTAAAGAGAGAGAGAGAGTAAACACACACAACTGTAGTTTCATCCATGATTTGAACTCGGGTTGACAAGTCCATTTCCTACGACTCTAACCATTAAACCATGCACTTTGAGGTAATGAAGGGTGAAGGGGGTTGGCAGAAATATAGACAATTTTTCCTTCTCCTAGACTGGTTGCCTAATATAATATAGAGTGAGTAAAGAGAGAGAGAGAGTAAACACACACACTGTAGTTTCATCCTGATTGGAACTCGGGTTGACAAGTCCATTTCCTACGACTCTAACCATTAAACCATGCACCTTTGAGGTAATGAAGGGTGAAGGGGTGGCAGAAATATAGGACAAATTTTTCTTCTCCTAGACTGGTTTGCCTAATATAATATAGAGTGAGTAAAGAGAGAGAGAGAGTAAACACACACAACTGTAGTTTCATCCATGATTTGAACTCGGTTGACAAGTCATTTCCTACGACTCTAACCATTAAACCATGCACCTTTGAGGTAATGAAGGGTGAGGGGGGTGGCAGAAATAAGACAAATTTTTTCTTCTCCTAGACTGGTTGCCTAAATAATATAGAGTGAGTAAAGAGAGAGAGAGAGTAAACACACACAACTGTAGTTTCATCCATGATTTGAACTCGGGTTGACAAGTCCATTTCCTACGACTCTAACCATTAAACCATGCACCTTTGAGGTAATGAAGGGTGAGGGGGGTGGCAGAAATATAGACAAATTTTTCTTCTCCTAGACTGGTTGCCTAATATAATATAGAGTGAGTAAAGAGAGAGAGAGAGTAAACACACACAACTGTAGTTTCATCCATGATTTGAACTCGGGTTGACAAGTCCATTTCCTACGACTCTAACCATTAAACCATGCACCTTTGAGGTAATGAAGGGTGAAGGGGGTGGCGAAATATAGACAAATTTTTCTTCTCCTAGACTGGTTTGCCTAATATAATATAAGAGTGAGTAAAGAGAGAGAGAGAGTAAACACACACAACTGTAGTTTCATCCATGAATTGGAACTCGGGTTGACAAGTCCATTTCCTACGACTCTAACCATTAAACCATGCACCTTTGAGGTAATGAAGGGTGAAGGGGGTGGCAGAAATATAGACAAATTTTTTCTCTCCTAGACTGGTTGGCCTAATATTAATATAGGTGAGTAAGAGAGAGAGAGAGAGTAAACACACACAACTGTAGTTTCATCCATGATTTGAACTCGGGTTGACAAGTCCATTTCCTACGACTCTAACCATTAAACCATGCCACCTCCATAAGTAAATTCTATGGTTTGCCAAAAATGACTGTTATGAAACTGCTGTTATGTGAAACCTGTAATATGCTGGCAAACAGTTAATCAAATGGAATTGACAAAGTTTAGATGGAAAATGCAAATGGTTGTGGCTAGATATAAAAGTGCGCAAAAAATATCTCCTATTTCTTTGAGCTGCATTTATTTGAGTCTACAAAATCTCATACAGCTGAAAACACATCTCAGACCTTCTGACATTATGTTTCATAATATCGATTTCTATATATATATATATATCTATATATAATATATATATATATATATTGAAAAATAGATGGAAATTAATCCGACAGTATAAAATTTAACATTTTGAAAAAACATAACATAACATAACTAACATCATATGTTTTTTCAAAATGTTAAATTTTAATATATATATATATATATATATGTGTGTGTTGTGTGTGTGTGTGTGTGTGTATGTGTGTGTGAAAAAGAGAATAAAAGAAAGAAAGAAAGAAAGGAAGAGTGAAAAAGAATGAAAGAGAATATTGAAAGGAAGAAAGAGAGAAGAGAATGAAAAAGAGAATAAAAGAAAGAAAGAAAGTAATAGTGAAAAGAATGAAAGGGAATATTAAAAGAAAGAAAGGAAGGAAAAAGAGAGAAAGAGAATGAAAGAGATATTCAATTTTATTCTCTTTTTCATTCTCTTTATTTTTTATTTTTTCCTTCATTCCTTTCTTTCTTTCTTTCATTCTCTCTCTTTGTCATCCTAACCTTTATAGTCATTCTAAGTTCTCTTTCTACATCTTATCTCTTCAGTTTCTTTCAATCTCTTTTCCACTATTGATTAAACTTGCCTCAATTGAGCCAAACAAAATGTGACAAATAAATTCCAGCCAATTGACTCAGTCCCCAATATAACTTGACCATGTGTATTGAATCAGAAGTAATAAACAACTAAATGAATACCATGCATTTGCTTTTGCTGCTGTTACCAGTACATAATCTATTTAGATTGGCTTAGATGTTCAAAGAGAGTATGAATAAAGAAGAAGAAGAAGAAGAAGAAAGAAGGCAATAGAAGAAGAAGAAAAAGAGAAGGCAATAGAAGAAGAAGAAGAAGAAGAAGGCAATGAGAAGAAGAAAGAAGAAGAAGAAGAAGAAAAGAAGAGAAGGCAATAGAAGAAGAAGAAGAAGAAGAAGAAGAAGAAGAAGAAGAAGAAGAAGAAGAAGAAGAAGAAGAAGAAGAAGGCTAGAAGAAGAAAGAAGAAAAAGAAGGCAATAGAAGAAGAAGAAGAAGAAGAAGAAGGCAATAGAAGAAGAAGAAGAAGAAGAAGGCAATAGAAGAAGAAGAAGAAGAAGAAGAAGAAGAAGAAGAAGAAGCTAGAAGAAGAAGAAGAAGAAGGGCAATAGAGAAGAAGAAGAAGAAGAAGACAACAAGAAGAAGAAGAAGAAGAAGAAGAAGAAGAAGAAGAAGAAGAAGGCTAGAAAAAAAAGAAGAGAAGAAGAAGAAGAAGAAGAACAACAACAACAACAACAAGAACAAGAATGGGTAATAGAAGAAGAAGAAGGAAGAAGAAGAAGAAGAAGAAGAAGGAAGAAGAAGAAGGCTAGAAGAAGAAGAAGAGAAGAACAATAACAACAAAGAACAAGAATGGGTAATAGAAGAAGAGAAGAAGAAGAGAAGAAGAAGAAGAAGAAGAAAAAACAACAACACAACAACAACAACAAGGAGAAGAAGAAGAAGAAATTATCAGTTGTAAGGGTGGGAAGTGGTGGTAGTGGCAGTGATGGTTTCATCTCTTAGTCATTCACGTCACATGACTGCTTTTTAATAATCTTCTTCAATAATCCCACCCACCCCCCACCGGCTATGTTAGAATACATTTAATACAGGCTAGTAATATTTTTTTCAGTTGCTTCCTTTTGTGAAAATAGTCTGGGGAAGGGGGATAGAGATTAAATGTTTCATAATATCTATCTATATCAATATATATATATAATTATGTATGTTATGTTCTTGTGAACGTTGTTTGTTTGGTCTTTTGAAGCATTGGAAAAAAGAACAAAACAAGAACAAACAGAACAAAAATCAGATTTTTTTATATATTCAACAGTTGCTCTGTTCCTGGTTTAATCTATTCCAATATTTCGGATGAACATTCACCCTTTTTCAAGGTATATCAGACGTTCTGGAGAAAAAAGATGAAATGTTGTATATGAGGGCAAAAAAGTAATTAAATGAAGTGAACAGATTTGGCGTTTTTTAGCCGTTAATTTTCTTTCGAGATTGTATATATTATATATATATATATTATATATATATATATATATAGTCATCGGTTTCGACTTATCAAATCTCTTCAGTGTGGCTAGACATTTTGTGAGCTACCTACAGCCAAGATAGAAACTGGATCGATTTAGCAGCAGTCGGACAGCTTAACCGCTTGGCTATCATCACCCACAGAATGAGAAAGGGAATTTTTAACTGTTTTAAATACACACATCTGTATGTATGTAAAGGATACATATATCACATCAATAATCATTAATAAACGATTAAGTAAAAGCAAGTAAAGCTTAAAAGAAAGAGTTAAAAATGACTTAAACAATGTTTGTGTTGTAACTCAAGTATC
This sequence comes from Doryteuthis pealeii, assembly GCA_023376005.1. Taxonomy (NCBI): domain Eukaryota; kingdom Metazoa; phylum Mollusca; class Cephalopoda; order Myopsida; family Loliginidae; genus Doryteuthis; species Doryteuthis pealeii. Next base: position 5,183 of record JALAJA010000940.1, read on the forward strand.
AGAGTTAACAGAGAAATAATAGGAAGAAACACAACAAGTGTTAAGGATAGAGGAAAAGGTTTACTAAGCAAAAGATACAAGGTGAACAGAGTAATTAGCAATTGCTAGGTTGAATTAACAGTGTGTACATCTTCTAACAAGAGACTGTGTGTTGTAACTCAAATATCAGAGTTAACAGAGAAATAATAGGAAGAAACACAACAAGTGTTAAGGATAGGAGAAAAGGTTTACTAAGGCAAAGATACAAGTGAACAGAGTAATTAGCAATTGCTTGGTTGAATTAACAGTGTGTACATCTTCTAACAAGAGACTGTGTGTTGTAACTAGAGTATCAGAGTCAACAGAGAAATAATAGGAAGAAACACAACATTTATTAAGGATAGGAGAAAAGGTTTACTAAGCAAAGATACAAGGTGAACAGAGTAATTAGCAATTGCTAGGTTGAATTAACAGTGTGTACATCTTCTAACAAGAGACTGTGTGTTGTAACTCAAGTATCAGAGTCAACAGAGAAATAATAGGAAGAAACACAACAAGTGTTAAGGATAGAGGAAAAGGTTTACTAAGCAAAGATACAAGGTGAACAGAGTAATTAGCAATTGCTAGGTTGAATTAACAAGTCCTGTGAGATCTTGTTGTTTCTCTCTCTCAAAGTTTTGTCAAACATTATTTATAGGAAAAACAATGATTCCATTGTCCTTATTTAGGTACTCTATGAGATCTCCCCTTTTTAGATTTAACTCCCTTGAAAGTCATACCTTTTCCATTTTGGGTTTATCTCATTCTTGTCACCAACTTTTGTAACTCAAGTTAACAAAGAAATAGTAGGAAGAAACACAAGTATTAAAGGATATGGAAAAAGGTTTTACTAAGCAAAGATACAAGGTGAACAGAGTAATTAGCAATTGGTAGGTTGAATTAACAACTCCCGTGTGATTTTATTGTTACACTTCCGAAGTTTTGTCAGATATTATTCATAGGAAAAATAGAGGATTTCATTCTCATTATTTTGATACTATATCACAGCTAGTAAAGTTATTGTTTTTTCCTATCATCCAAATTCTTCCCAAATAAGTCCAAAAATTTGTTCATATTCTATCATATATATATTTACCCAACCCCTCTGCATGAGCAGGATAGTTAGTTTTAAGCATAGTTTAAATTCGAGGGGTTTCTTCTTCTTGACTAGTTGCCATTACCAGGTTAAAGAGCCCAGTCCAGCCTATTTTTTTTTACTTATAGTTAGAGAGAATAGTTGGATGCATACCAATTGCATGATGGGAAATACATACAATGTCATCTAGGATTTGCACTAGTGTCACCATATCCATTTCCTACAAATTCAACCATTACTTTTAGTTTATTTTATTCCATTTTTTTGTCAGCTGGGACTATGGAATATGCTGATTGCACCTCTGTAATGGGGCACCCATGGAACTACCTGTTGGCTGCGGGTGGCAATGCATGATGCTTAAGGACAGAATCCAGGTGGCTGAGCAGTCCATGACATGCAACACTCCACTTTGGCCCTTACTTTGGCTGGACGGGTGGTTGGAGAGGCCTCCTTCAATCATTTGCCTTTCACATCAAGACTTAGCACCTATATGATTGTCTCAACACTATTGCCCCATATGGCAAGCCCCATCCCTTTTTATCATATATATGTTAGAAGGTGGTGGCTGAAGGTCAGTGTCTTGGGTATGATGGTAAACTGCATCTAGTGGTGAGGTTCCAATTCTGGAGCTCTGGGGAGTGTGAAGTACTCCTTTATTGCCATTACTTGCAGGTACACCCTGACCCAGAGTTAAACTGCATCTAGTGGTGAGGTTCCAATTCTGGAGCTCTGGGGAGTGTGAAGTACTCCTTTATTGCCATTACTTGCAGGTACACCCTGACCCAGAGTTAAACTGCATCTAGTGGTGAGGTTCCAATTCTGGAGCTCTGGGGAGTGTGAAGTACTCCTTTATTGCCATTACTTGCAGGTACACCCTGACCCAGAGTTAAACTGCATCTAGTGGTGAGGTTCCAATTCTGGAGCTCTGGGGAGTGTGAAGTACTCCTTTATTGCCATTACTTGCAGGTACACCTGACCCAGAGTTAAACTGCATCTAGTGGTGAGGTTCCAATTCTGGAGCTCTGGGGAGTGTGAAGTACTCCTTTATTGCCATTACTTGCAGGTACACCCTGACCCAGAGTTAAACTGCATCTAGTGGTGAGGTTCCAATTCTGGAGCTCTGGGAGTGTGAAGTACTCCTTTATTGCCATTACTTGCAGGTACACCCTGACCCAGAGTGATAGTACCTATTAGGGTCACATCTATGGGTTTTAAAAAAGTCGTTGGGGCGGCCTAAAGTCGGTATCAACCAGTCAAGCGAGGGAGTCTATCTTCTTTTCATTAGCGCTACACCATGGAGATTGTTTTTGTGTCTGAGGTAGAGTGACACACCTACCATCAGCTCCTTACTTTACCGCACAGATCCCTGTGCTACTCATACGTTGAGTTTGTGAGGGCCAGTATTGAACTAGGAACCTTATGGTTTCTAGCCAAACGCTCTACTGACTGAGCTAAACCGGCCCCTTTGTTTAAAAAAAAAAGAAGTGTTTAAAAACAATTAACTTTTTTAAAAGTTTGAATGCCCTACAAGAATGAATAAAACAGAATCATCTTTGGCATAAAATAACCCAACAAGGGTTGACATGCCATAAAATCCAACCAACCAACCAACACTAATAACGCAAACGCCAATAAATGTATTACGGTTGTTTATTACACACGTTCACTTCACTTCACAACATTCCAAGTCCGTAACTTAGAAAACGCTCTTTTCACGAAAAACGCATGGGCACCCGAAAAGGGTTTGATAAAAGACAAAAATTCTCTTAAAGAAAGATAACCCAAGTTATCTTTCTTTGTTTCATGACATTAACATTAATTAACATTAATTACAAAATCTTTTATTTTCTTCTTCTTTGTCTTTTGTATCTTAAAACTAAAGACAAAATTTTTATGGAACAAAATGACCATCACAGGGTTAGACTGCCCTCAGGTCATAAGGGATTATTCTGCCACGTTCTTTAAAAATTTTTAAAAATTTTATTATTATTATTATTATTAGCTTTCCTTAAAAGTTTAAATGCAAAAATTTCAGGTGGGAGGGTCATTTTTTTCTTTTCAATTTTTCTATACAAGGCATCGAACGTAGCAATATACTCATGTATTGATTGCTGTTCATTTCGCAAAAACGCATGGGCACCCGAAAAGGGTTTCATAAAAGAGTTCTCTTAAAGACAGATAACCCAAGTTATCTTTCTTTGTTTAACGACATTAACAAAATAACCCAACAAGGATTGCCCCACCAAAAAATCCAACCAACCAACCAACCAACCATCAGATCACACAGACAGTACAGATATCCATGTATTGTATAGTTGATTTCAATACAAGAGTTTCTTGAAAAGAAACCAGATACAAACCTGTTATCAATATACACTGAATGCCAACACCTTTGACACCTTAATTATTTTTTATTGATCGTGTAATATTATTATGTTATTATGATCAATGTTCTTATTTAGATTGATGGATCTACAAGAAATAAGAAACACTAACAAAATTAAAATCTCAGATTAACAAATGGGAAGATTTATAACCTCCAAAGATCTGTTGATGATGATGATGATGATGATGATGATGATGATGAAGAAGATGATGATGATGATGAAGATGATGATGATGATGAATGATGAAGATGATGATGATGATGAAGATGATTATTATTATTATTATTCCTTTTGAGTTTTCACATCAACATTAGCTGATGGTCTTTCACTGGAGTCTGAGTGACAGCAAGTCTCCTCAGATCTCCAGGACTCTTCTGAGTATTCTGGCAGATTGCAGCAGTGCAGTGTTCTGGATGGTTTCAATCCTTCCTCTGATTTCCAAACTTTCCAAACACTTTTCCAATCCTTTTGGGACTGTTCCAAGTGCACCAACTACAATTGGTATCACTTTGACTTTCATATTCCATAACTTTTTCAGTTCTCTGGCAAGGTCCAGATATTTGTATTATTGTTATTGTTATTATTGTTATTGTTATCATCATCATTATCATTATCATCATCATCATTATCATTATCATTATTATCATCATCATCATCATCATCATCATGTACATATATATATATATATATATATATATATATATATATATATAATATATATTTTTTTCAAGGCATGTGTTATTGAACAACACGGAGTATTCTTTTTCATTTTTTGTATAGATATTTTTTCCAGACTTCTGACTATCCTTTTTGAATCTGGATCGAGTTGACTCATGATATTTTTCATACTAATTTCCCGAGCGCTTTCGACTGTTTCTCCAGTCGTCTTCATGGGGGTTATGTAATTTGGTTTTTAGTTAACCAGATTCAAAAAGGATAGCTAGAAGACTGGAAAAAATATCTATACAAAAAAATGAAAAAAGAATACTCCGTGCTGTTCAATAACACATGTCTTAAGAATAATTTGCTGCCAAAATACACAAAATTACACAAAATTTAAAAAATATATATATATATATATATATATATATATATATATATATATATATATATAGTAAGAAGGTAATAATAATAATTAGAAATAGCTGAATATATATATATATATATATATATATATATATATAAAGAGTTGAGGGACTACCATGGTTTCACTCCAAATGATTTCATCAAGACCCAACCCTATGCTTAACTAAGTTGAAGTAATTCCTTAGTTAAACTGAGTAAGTTAAACTGACTTAGTTGAGTATATAGGGTAGGGTCCTGATGAAATCATTTGGTTTGAAACCATGGTAGACCCTTAACTCTTTTCTTCTACTAATATTATTATTACATATATATATATATATATATATATATATATATATATATATTAGTTTACAATACATTTAAAAGACTGTTTTACCAATGGTTTCGGAACATTACTTTTAGGTGATTGTTCATCATCAGAATGTTTCATGGTACTCCAGTATGGATATTAGAAAAACAGACTCACTTTTTCACTGAATTTTTTATATGGGGCTCGATAATTAGTATCATTTGTATTACTTAGACTATTGTCCTCATCTTCTATGACAGCATAACCACTTCCCTATGTTAAATTTTTCATGGGATCTCCATTATAACCGGATGAACTAAATCAAAAACCTATCAGCACCACTGATATATATATATATATATATACATACATACATACATATATAATGCATACATATATACATACATATATAATATATATATATATATATATATATATATATATGTGTGTATATATATATATATGCATGGGGCCGAACGGTTGTGACTGTTCTTTTGTCATCAAATAAATAGATATGTAATACCTTTATATATTTATTTTTATTATATCATATAACAACTCTATTTTTATATTGAGCACACTTCCAATAATACTGCATTTTAGCACACCGTTCCAGTAAAAGCTGAAACAGTGACAATCACACACTATTAGTATACATGTATATATATATATATATATATATATATATATATATATATAATCCAAAAGTCCAGAGAAGAAATCTTCCTTACGACACAATAGTTTTTATTTAAGAAACTGTCGCAGTTTGAGAGCTCAATGTGTGCTCTTAATGTTAGAGTCACAGAGCAAATTTATAAGTAAAGAAATAACAAAAGACTTAGAGATTTAGCTTTATAGTCTATTTCAGGGAGCTTAGACAAAGTGTCTAACTCTCCTGACTCATCAGATGCTAATGATGAAATCTTTACTTTAAAGGCATTTGAAAACAGATTTTTATTTTTTAAAATCTTTTTTAAATTTTTTTTTTTTAATATTTTATATTTTTATATATCAATTTTATATATTTTTATATATCAATTTTTATATTTTTATATATCAAAATTTTATATTTCAATATAAAATAAAATTTAAAAAATCTGTTTTCAAATGCCTTAAAAGTAATAAAGAATTCATTATTCGCATCTGATGAGCCGGGAGAGTTAGACACTTTGTCTAAGCTCCCTGAAATAGACTATAATGCTAAATCTCTAAGTCTTTTGTTATTTCTTTACTTATATATTTGCTCTGTGACTCTAACATTAAGAGCACACATTGAGCTCTCAAACTGCGACAGTTTTTTTAAATAAAACTATTGTGTCGTAAGGAAGATTTCTTCTCTGGACTTTTGGATTATATATATATATATATATATATATATATATATATTTCCTTTTGCTGATGATGGCATATTTCGTTTTTAAAACCATGGTTTATTTTTTGTAAGTTTCTCCTTTGATATCCATAGTTGAAATCCGAAAGTGTTTGTCTCATCATTTTCTATTTTTCTAAGTGGGTGGGGTCTGCCCCAATTCTTCTTGAGGAAGAAGAAGCATAAGTCATTCATCTGAGGGTTAAAAAGCAAACAAAAACCAAAAAAAAAAAAAAGAAAAAAAAAAAGAAGAATTTCCTTGGATTTGAACTCCAATGAGGATTTTTTTTAGACCACCATCCCCACCCCTTTCCCTTCCTCCTCTCGCCCCCCAAAAAAAAAATAGACAAAAAAATAATAGAAAGAGAATTTAACAAAATATAAAGTGTGTTATTAAAAATTCTACTTTTGTCAGCAGAGACAAATGCTTGCAGTGTTAGAATTAAAAATGAGATATGTACAGCTGGCATTCTTAAAATGCTCTCTCTCTCTCTCTCTCTCTCTCTCTCTCTCTCTCTCTCTCTTCTCTCTCTCTCTCTCTCTTTCTCTATCTCTCTTTCTTTCTCTCTCTCTTTCTCTATCTTCTCTCTCTTCTTTCTCTCTCTTTCTCTTTTCTCTCTCTTTCTTTCTTTCTCTCTTTTCTCTCTTACTCTGTTTCTTTCTCTCTCTCTCTCTCTCTCTCTTCTCTCTATTTCTCTCTCTCTCTCTTTCTCTCTCTCTCTCTCTCTCTCTTTCTATATATATATATATATATATATATATATATATATATATATATACACACATATGTATCAGGATTGCAGTCTTGGAAGACTATATAATTCTTGTGCCTCTGTGACATACCCAGGACACTAAGACCCTCAGCCACCTTCTAGCAAATTTATAATAAAAAGTAGTGGAGGTATGCGATATGGGAAATAGGGTTGGTACACAATTAATAGGTGCTGTTGCTCGATGTGGCCCAGCTAATTGATCAGCAGGGGACTCTCCGACTGCCTGTCTAGCCAATGTAAGGACAAAAGTGGAGTATTGAAAGTCACAATTTGCTTAGCAATCAAAATTCCGTCCTTAAATATCATCTGTTGCTACCCACAGCCAACAGGCAGTTCCATTGGGGGGATTTTACCCCTCTGCAGAGGTGCAGTCGTTGTATTCTACTGTCTCAGCCAACAGGGTGGGGTGGGCATCTTAAGTAGCAATTAACTTGGTGATGATGATGATTATGATGATTATTATGATGATTATGAATGATATGATTATGATGATTATTATGATGATTATGATGATTATGATGATGATGATTATGATGATTATGATGATGATGATTATGATGATGATTATTATGATGATGATTATGATGATGATGATGATGATGATCATTATCATTATCATTATTATTATTATTATTTACTCCTTTTGAGTTTTCACATCAGCATTGGCAGATGGTCTTTCACTGGAGTCTGAGTGACAGCAAGTCTCAATCAGGTCTTTCAGGACTCTTCTGAGTATTCTGGCAGATTGCAGCAGTGCAGTGTTCTGAATGGTTTCAATCCTTCCTTTGATATCCAAACTTTACAAACTCTTTTCTAATCCTTTTGGTACTGTTCCAAGTGCACCAACTACAATTGGTATCACTTTCACTTCATATTCCATAACTTTTTCAGTTCACTGGCAAGGTCTAGATATTTGTCCATTTTTCATTTTCCTTTAGCTTCACTCTGTGATCTGCTGGCACTGCAAAATCCACCAGTTGACAAGTTCTTTCTTTTTTGTTTATCAACACTAGTCTGGTCTTCTTGCTGGGATAAGGTGATCCATTTTTATTTCAAAGTCCCAGAGTATTTTATGCGTTTTGTTCTCAAAAACAGATTCTGGTTTATGCATATACCATTTTGTTGTATGGTCAAAAATTTAATGCTGCAATCTGCCAGAATACTCAGAAGAGTCCTGAAGACCTGAGGAGACTTGCTGTCACCCAGACTCCAGTGAAAGACCATCAGCTAATGCTGATGTGAAGTAAAATAATAATAATAATAATAATAATAATAATAATAATAATAATAATAATAATATAATAATGCTGGATGGGATGCAGCCTAGTAGAAGGTTTAAAATGTCACTGGCCACTTCAAGGCAACGTCTATACTAGAATTACTTATTGTTATTACTAAGGTTACTGAGTGCACGTTTTGTATCCAATGATTTTCTTTGCCTCCTACAACAAAAGACTTTACCTGTGTCATTTCTAACTTCCGCTGTTTCCTTGATAGACTTGACTACATCAGAAAATAATGGTGTCTTGGTGTAATAGTTATTTCTACGTGGATAATTTATTAGTGTATATTGGTGTGCTGACTACCAATCAACTGAAAGATAATATTTGGGCGCTAAGGGTCTACCGTATTTTTTTTGTTTGTTTGTTTTTTCATCAAATTAAAAGGAAGCTAATGATTTTTTAATCATTATTTATTCATTTTGTTATGTTCTTGATTTTTAAAGAAACGAGAGAAAATATTTAGTTTGTAAATGTGTTTAAAATATCCAGTACAAGTGTACACATACTTTAAAAAAAAAAGAAAATGGTGATTCTGTGTCAGTCTGACAGTAACCAAAACTACATCACTGCTTATGTCACAATACCCTCAGGAATTGTGTAAGTTCATCAATGAATATTTGATTTATAGTCAAAATCATTGATACATAGAATAAATCTTATTTATTAACGATGTCTCTATGAAAATCTGAATTAGATTTGCTTCAAAACAGCCCATGTTATTAATGCATTTAAAATCCACAGCGTATCTTATACATCACTAAGAAATAAAGGTTTTATATAATATATCAAGTGGTTAATTTGCATACTGGTTTTAACAAAGCTGGGTTTAATAAATGATTACTTGATATATATATATATAATATAATTGTTTTATTTTTTTTTTTTGGGGGGGGGGCAGGGATGAGTCCACTAGAGGCGTCAAGATGGTTCTGATGTTTGCTGTGTTTATACAACATACACATGTATACGTGAAACACGCTCGTTCATGTACACATGTGGTTATATCAGTGCCGTTGAATTATCTAAGTTACAACTTAGTATAAGTCAACATGCTGTTTACGACTTTTAAAAATCCTAGTGCTCCTATTACTGCTGTATTACTACTTTTATTTTGATAAAGTTTTTATCAAGTTCTTTTGCTGGGATATTTTTACCTGACAGAATGTTCATATCTATGAGATAGCATTTTTATTCTTTGATATCTTTTATCATCATGGTTTATAAATTTTTGGTTTGCATAAGGCGTCTGGTTTAGCCCAGTTGCTAGAGCATCTATTGCAAGGTCCTGGGATTAATATTGTTTCTCTCCAGCTCAGTGCATTAGTAGCACAGCTTGGGTAATCTGATCTGTGCAGCAAATCATCTGAGAGCTGGCACTAGGTGTGCTGCTCCACCTCATGTATTTCTTCTTCAGGAATTCTTTACAGGCCATTTAGTGAGTCTGATTATCTATACTGTCTTCCTTTGTTTTTCATATTTTCAGATTATGTTCCAAACCACCACTCCATTCTATACTGTCTTCCTTCCACTCCACACGTGCGCATAGAAAAGAAAGAGGAAGTGGTTATTTCCTAGTTGAGTAACATAAATGACCAGAAAAAACGAAAACCCAAATTATTTATTTATTTTCCCATTAAACTAACCCTAACCTTAAACCTTAAACCCTAAACCCTAACCCTAACCCTTGTTGGACATAAAACTAAAAAAAAAAATAACAGTTTTATTAAAAATTTGTGGGGTTTGTTTTTTCAGGGTCACCCTTTAATATCATGTTACTCAACTAGGGGAGTGGGTAGGGTTAGGATTAGGGTTGAGGTTTAGGTTTAGTTAATGGGAAAATAAATAATTTGGGTTCTGTTTTTTGGGTCACCCTTTAATATCATGTTACTCATCTAGGATTGTATAACATAAAACTTTTAAGTTTATGAGTCCAAATCCATAATATTGATTATAAATCTGCTCTGCTTTATTAGCATTGAGCACCTTTTCATGCCAATACTTTTTTCTCATTTATTCTCTATTCATTCTATATATATATATATATATATATATATATATATAACTAAGTATACAGCCTATATACAAGACATATTAAAATATCTATACATTTATATAAGTAATACATTTACCTAAGTATATATACTTATATGTAAGTATACATATTTATCTATTCTCTCTCTCCCTTTATATTTACATACACAACATACACACACACACACACACACACACATATATATATATATATATATTATATACACAACACATTCATACACACACACACACACACACACATATATATATATCGAGAATTCCCTGAAGAATTGCTACGGCAAGAAACTGCAGTTGGAATATTTTATAACATTCACTTTTAAAAAAAACATATATTTATCTCTTTTTATTGAGCACTTTTTAAATCAATTTTTATTAACCCAGAAGTAAATTTATTTGCTTTGTGGATTAGCAAGATCCGTATATATATATATATATATATATATATATATATATATTATATTCTTGGTGGAGTACCAAGTAATTTGGTATTAGGATGATTCTAAGCTGGTCCTTTCTTCCAACGGTAGGTGTTGAAAAGTTCAGGCCCGATTTGAGAGCTCAATGCTTAATTTTTAAACAGAGCAAAGTAATTTGTTAAAGACAAAAAGCTTAAAATCCAGTATTAAGTGATTATGGTCCATTTCCACCCAAGGGTATCTTGAAAACCCTCTGAGTTTTGTCAGATCACGTTTTTTATTGAAATGGTATACAAATAAATTCAAGCTTTTATCTAAATACATCCTCTGATAAAAACTCAGAGGGTTTTCAGATACCTTGGGTGGAAAATGGACCATAATCCTTATGATTTTTAGCTTTTTGTTTTACAAATTACTTTTGTCTGTTTTATAAAATTAAGCATTGACTCTCAAATCGGGCTAACTTTTCAACACCGTACCGTGGAGAAAAGGACCAGCTTAGCCATCATCCTAATACCAAATTACTTGGTACTCCACCTAGAATATATATATATTATATATATATATATATATATTAATAATATTACGATCTTTGCTAATACAAAGCAAAATAAATTACTTTCTGGGTTAATAAAAATTGTTTAAAAAGTGGCTTCAATAACAAAGAGATAAATATATGTTTTTTTTTAAAGGTGAATGTTATAAATATTCCAACTGCAGTTTCTTGCGTAGCAATTATTCAGGGAATTCTCGGATATATATATATGTGTGTGTGTGTTGTGTGTGTATGAATGTGTGTGTGTATAATATATATATATAATATAGTATATGTGTGTGTGGTTGTGTGTGTGTGTATGTTGTGTATGTAAATATAAAGGGAAGAGAGAATAGAATAAATATGTATACTTAACATATAAGTATATTACTCTATAAATGTATCACTTATATAAATGTATAGATATTTTAATATGTCTTGTATATAGGCTGTATACCTTAGTTAGTATTATATTATATATATATATTTATATGAATGAATAAGAGAATAAATAAGAAAAGTATTGCAATGAAAATGCTCATGCCTAATAACAGCAGAGCAGATTTATAAATCAATATTATGGAATTTGCTCATAACTTAAAGTTATGGTTATACATCCCTCAGATGAGTAACATGATATTAAAGGGTGACCCAGAAAAAACAGAACCCAAATTATTTATTTTCCCATTAAACTAACCCTAAACCTCAACCCTAATCCTAACCCTACCCACTCCCCTAGTTGAGTAACATGATATTAAAGGGTGACCCTGAAAAAACAAACCCCACAAATTTGTAATAAAACTGTTATTTTTTTTTTTTTTAGTTTATGTCCAACAAGGGTTAGGGTTAGGGTTTAGGGTTAAGGTTAAGGTTAGGGTTAGTTTAATGGGAAAATAAATAAATAATTTGGGTTTCGTTTTTTCTGGGTCATTTATGTTACTCAACTAGGAAATAACCACTTCCTCTTTCTCTTTCTATGCGCACGTGTGGAAGTGGAAGGAAGACAGTATAGAATGGAGTGGTGGTTTGGAACATAATCTGAAAATATGAAAAACAAAGGAAGACAGTATAGATAATCAGACTCACTAAATGGCCTGTAAAGAATTCCTGAAGAAGAAATACATGAGGTGGAGCAGCACACCTAGTGCCAGCTCTCAGATGATTTGCTTGCACAGATCAGATTACCCAAGCTGTGCTACTAATGCACTGAGCTGGAGAGAAACAATATTAATCCCAGGACCTTGCAATAGATGCTCTAGCAACTGGGCTAAACCAGACGCCTTATGCAAACCAAAAATTTTAAACCATGATGATAAAAGAGTATCAAAGAATAAAAATGCTATCTCATAGATATGAACATTCTGTCAGGTAAAATATCCCAGCAAAAGAACTTGATAAAAACTTTATCAAAATAAAAGTAGTAATACAGCAGTAAATAGAGCACTAGGATTTTTTAAAAGTCGTAAACAGCATGTTGACTTATACTAAGTTGTAACTTAGATAATTCAACGGCACTGATATAACCACATGTGTACATGAAACGAGCGTGTTTCACGTATACATGTGTATGTTGTATAAACACAGCAAACATCAGAACCATCTGACGCCTCTAGTGGACTCATCCCTGCCCCCCCCCCAAAAAAAAAAAATAAAACAATTATATTATATATATTATTATCAAGTAATCATTTATTAAACCCAGCTTTGTTAAAACCAGTATGCAAATTAACCACTTGATATATTATATAAACCTTTATTTCTTAGTGATGTATAAGATACGCTGTGGGATTTTAAATGCATTAAATAACATGGGCCTGTTTTGAAGCAAATCTAATTCAGATTTTCATAGAGACATCGTTTAATAAATAAGATTTATTCTATGTATCAATGATTTTGACTATAAATCAAATATTCATTGATGAACTTACACAATTCCTGAGGGTATTGTGACATAAGCAGTGATGTAGTTTTGGTTACTGTCAGACTGACACAGAATCACCATTTTCTTTTTTTTTTAAGTATGTGTACACTTGTACTGGATATTTTAAACACATTTACAAACTAAATATTTTCTCTCGTTTCTTTAAAATCAAGAACATAACAAAATGAATAAATAATGATTAAAAAATCATTAGCTTCCTTTTAATTTGATGAAAAAAACAAACAAACAAAAAAAATACGGTAGACCCTTAGCGCCAAATATTATCTTTCAGTTGATTGGTAGTCAGCACACCAATATACACTAATAAATTATCCACGTAAGAAATAACTATTACACCAAGACACCATTATTTTCTGATGTAGTCAAGTCTATCAAGGAAACAGCGGAAGTTAGAAATGACACAGGTAAAGTCTTTTTGTTTGTAGGAGGCAAAGAAAATCATTGGATACAAAACGTGCCACTCAGTAACCTTAGTAATAACAATAAGTAATTCTAGTATAGACGTTGCCTTGAAGTGGCCAGTGACATTTAAACCTTCTACTAGGCTGCATCCCATCCAGCCATTATTATTATTATTATTATTATTATTATTATTATTATTATTATTATTATTATTATTTACTTCCATCAGCATTAGCTGATGGTCTTTCACTGGAGTCTGGGTGACAGCAAGTCTCCTCAGGTCTTCAGGACTCTTCTGAGTATTCTGGCAGATTGCAGCATTAAATTTTGACCATACAACAAAAATGGTATATGCATAAACCAGAATCTGTTTTGAGAACAAAACGCATAAAATACTCTGGGACTTTGAAATAAAAATGGATCACCTTATCCCAGCAAGAAGACCAGACCTAGTGTTGATAAACAAAAAAGAAAGAACTTGTCAACTGGTGGATTTTGCAGTGCCAGCAGATCACAGAGTGAAGCTAAAGGAAAATGAAAAAATGGACAAATATCTAGACCTTGCCAGTGAACTGAAAAAGTTATGGAATATGAAAGTGAAAGTGATACCAATTGTAGTTGGTGCACTTGGAACAGTACCAAAAGGATTAGAAAAGAGTTTGTAAAGTTTGGATATCAAAGGAAGGATTGAAACCATTCAGAACACTGCACTGCTGCAATCTGCCAGAATACTCAGAAGAGTCCTGGAGACCTGATTGAGACTTGCTGTCACTCAGACTCCAGTGAAAGACCATCTGCCAATGCTGATGTGAAAACTCAAAAGGAGTAAATAATAATAATAATAATGATAATGATAATGATCATCATAATCATCATCATCATAATCATCATCATCATAATCATCATCATCATAATCATCAATCATCATCATCATCATAATCATCATATCATCATCATCATCATCATATCATCATCATCATAATATCATAATAATCATCATAATCATCATCATCACCAAAGTTAATTGCTACTTAAGATGCCCACCCACCCTGTTGGCTGAGACAGTAGAATACAACGACTGCACCTCTGCAGAGGGTAAAATCCCCCCAATGGAACTGCCTGTTGGCTGTGGGTAGCAACAGATGATATTTAAGGACGGAATTTTGATTG
>JALAJA010000940.1:25000-38671 GCA_023376005.1 Doryteuthis pealeii
GTGTACCTGCAAGTAATGGCAATAAAGGAGTACTTCACACTCCCCAGAGCTCCAGAATTGGAACCTCACCACTAGATGCAGTTTAACTCTGGGTCAGGGTGTACCTGCAAGTAATGGCAATAAAGGAGTACTTCACACTCCCCAGAGCTCCAGAATTGGAACCTCACCACTAGATGCAGTTTAACTCTGGGTCAGGGTGTACCTGCAAGTAATGGCAATAAAGGAGTACTTCACACTCCCCAGAGCTCCAGAATTGGAACCTCACCACTAGATGCAGTTTAACTCTGGGTCAGGGTGTACCTGCAAGTAATGGCAATAAAGGAGTACTTCACACTCCCCAGAGCTCCAGAATTGGAACCTCACCACTAGATGCAGTTTAACTCTGGGTCAGGGTGTACCTGCAAGTAATGGCAATAAAGGAGTACTTCACACTCCCCAGAGCTCCAGAATTGGAACCTCACCACTAGATGCAGTTTAACTCTGGGTCAGGGTGTACCTGCAAGTAATGGCAATAAAGGAGTACTTCACACTCCCCAGAGCTCCAGAATTGGAACCTCACCACTAGATGCAGTTTACCATCATACCCAAGACACTGACCTTCAGCCACCACCTTCTAACATATATATGATAAAAAGGGATGGGGCTTGCCATATGGGGCAATAGTGTTGAGACAATCATATAGGTGCTAAGTCTTGATGTGAAAGGCAAATGATTGAAGGAGGCCTCTCCAACCACCCGTCCAGCCAAAGTAAGGGCCAAAGTGGAGTGTTGCATGTCATGGACTGCTCAGCCACCTGGATTCTGTCCTTAAGCATCATGCATTGCCACCCGCAGCCAACAGGTAGTTCCATGGGTGCCCCATTACAGAGGTGCAATCAGCATATTCCATAGTCCCAGCTGACAAAAAAATGGAATAAAATAAACTAAAAGTAATGGTTGAATTTGTAGGAAATGGATATGGTGACACTAGTGCAAATCCTAGATGACATTGTATGTATTTCCCATCATGCAATTGGTATGCATCCAACTATTCTCTCTAACTATAAGTAAAAAAAAATAGGCTGGACTGGGCTCTTTAACCTGGTAATGGCAACTAGTCAAGAAGAAGAAACCCCTCGAATTTAAACTATGCTTAAAACTAACTATCCTGCTCATGCAGAGGGGTTGGGTAAATATATATATGATAGAATATGAACAAATTTTTGGACTTATTTTGGGAAGAATTTGGATGATAGGAAAAAACAATAACTTTACTAGCTGTGATATAGTATCAAAATAATGAGAATGAAATCCTCTATTTTTCCTATGAATAATATCTGACAAAACTTCGGAAGTGTAACAATAAAATCACACGGGAGTTGTTAATTCAACCTACCAATTGCTAATTACTCTGTTCACCTTGTATCTTTGCTTAGTAAACCTTTTTCCATATCCTTTAATACTTGTGTTTCTTCCTACTATTTCTTTGTTAACTTGAGTTACAAAAGTTGGTGACAAGAATGAGATAAACCCAAAATGGAAAAGGTATGACTTTCAAGGGAGTTAAATCTAAAAAGGGGAGATCTCATAGAGTACCTAAATAAGGACAATGGAATCATTGTTTTTCCTATAAATAATGTTTGACAAAACTTTGAGAGAGAGAAACAACAAGATCTCACAGGACTTGTTAATTCAACCTAGCAATTGCTAATTACTCTGTTCACCTTGTATCTTTGCTTAGTAAACCTTTTCCTCTATCCTTAACACTTGTTGTGTTTCTTCCTATTATTTCTCTGTTGACTCTGATACTTGAGTTACAACACACAGTCTCTTGTTAGAAGATGTACACACTGTTAATTCAACCTAGCAATTGCTAATTACTCTGTTCACCTTGTATCTTTGCTTAGTAAACCTTTTCTCCTATCCTTAATAAATGTTGTGTTTCTTCCTATTATTTCTCTGTTGACTCTGATACTCTAGTTACAACACACAGTCTCTTGTTAGAAGATGTACACACTGTTAATTCAACCAAGCAATTGCTAATTACTCTGTTCACCTTGTATCTTTGCTTAGTAAACCTTTTCTCCTATCCTTAACACTTGTTGTGTTTCTTCCTATTATTTCTCTGTTAACTCTGATATTTGAGTTACAACACACAGTCTCTTGTTAGAAGATGTACACACTGTTAATTCAACCTAGCAATTGCTAATTACTCTGTTCACCTTGTATCTTTGCTTAGTAAACCTTTTCCTCTATCCTTAACACTTGTTGTGTTTCTTCCTATTATTTCTCTGTTAACTCTGATACTTGAGTTACAACACAAACATTGTTTAAGTCATTTTAACTCTTTCTTTTAAGCTTTACTTGCTTTTACTTAATCGTTTTATTAATGATTATTGATGTGATATATGTATCCTTTACATACATACAGATGTGTGTATTAAAACAGTTAAAATTCCCTTTCTCATTCTGTGGGTGATGATAGCCAAGCGGTTAAGCTGTCCGACTGCTGCTAAATCGATCCAGTTTCTATCTTGGCTGTAGGTAGCTCACAAAATGTCTAGCCACACTGAAGAGATTTGATAAGTCGAAACACGATGACTATATATATATATATATATATATATATATATATATATATATACAATCTCGAAAGAAAATTAACGGCTAAAAAACGCCAAATCTGTTCACTTCATTTAATTACTTTTTTGCCCTCATATACAACATTTCATCTTTTTTCTCCAGAACGTCTGATATACCTTGAAAAAGGGTGAATGTTCATCCGAAATATTGGAATAGATTAAACCAGGAACAGAGCAACTGTTGAATATATAAAAAAATCTGATTTTTGTTCTGTTTGTTCTTGTTTTTGTTCTTTTTTCCAATGCTTCAAAAGACCAAACAAACAACGTTCACAAGAACATAACATACATAATTATATATATATATTGATATAGATAGATATTATGAAACATTTTAATCTCTATCCCCCTTCCCCAGACTATTTTCACAAAAGGAAGCAACTGAAAAAAATATTACTAGCCTGTATTAAATGTATTCTAACATAGGCGGTGGGGGGTGGGGGTGGGATTATTGAAGAAGATTATTAAAAAGCAGTCATGTGACGTGAATGACTAAGAGATGAAACCATCACTGCCACTACCACCACTTCCCACCCTTACAACTGATAATTTCTTCTTCTTCTTCTCCTTGTTGTTGTTGTTGTTGTTGTTGTTTCTTCTTCTTCTTCTTCTTCTTCTAGCCTTCTTCTTCTAGCCTTCTTCTTCTTCTTCTTCTTCTTCTATTACCCATTCTTGTTCTTGTTGTTGTTGTTGTTGTTGTTGTTTTCTTCTCTTCTTCTTCTTCTTCTAGCCTTCTTCTTCTTCTTCTTCTTCTTCTTCTTCTTCTTCTTCTTCTTCTTCTATTACCCATTCTTGTTCTTGTTGTTGTTGTTGTTGTTCTTCTTCTTTCTTCTTCTTCTTCTTCTTCTTCTTCTTCTTCTTCTTCTTCTTCTTCTTCTTCTTCTTCTTCTCTTCTTGTTTGTCTTCTTCTTCTTCTTCTTCTTCTATTGCCTTCTTCTTCTTCTTCTTCTTCTATTCTTCTTCTTCTTCTTCTTCTTCTTCTTCTTCTCTTCTTCTTCTTCTTCTTCTTCTTCTTCTTCTTTGCCTTCTTCTTCTTCTTCTTCTTCTTCTATTGCTTCTTTTCTTCTTCTTCTTCTTCTTCTTCTTCTTCTTCTTCTTCTTCTTCTTCTTCTTCTTCTTCTTCTTCTTCTTCTTCTTCTTCTTCCTTCTTCTTCTTCTTCTTCTTCTTCTTCTTCTTCTTCTTCTTCTTCTTCTATTGCCTTCTTCTTCTTCTTCTTCTTCTATTGCCTTCTTCTTCTTCTTCTTCTTCTATTGCCTTCTTCTTCTTCTTCTTCTTCTTCTTTATTCATACTCTCTTTGAACATCTAAGCCAATCTAAATAGATTATGTACTGGTAACAGCAGCAAAAGCAAATGCATGGTATTCATTTAGTTGTTTATTACTTCTGATTCAATACACATGGTCAAGTTATATTGGGGACTGAGTCAATTGGCTGGAATTTTATTTGTCACATTTTGTTTGGCTCAATTGAGGCAAGTTTAATCAATAGTGGAAAAGAGATTGAAAGAAACTGAAAGAGATAAGATGTAGAAAGAGAACTAGAATGACTATAAAGGTTAGGATGACAAAGAGAGAGAATGAAAGAAAGAAAGAAAGGAATGAAGGAAAAAATAAAAAATAAAGAGAATGAAAAAGAGAATAAAATTGAATATTCTCTTTCATTCTCTTTCTCTCTTTCTTCCTTCCTTTCTTTCTTTTAATATTCCCTTTCATTCTTTTTCACTATTACTTTCTTTCTTTCTTTTATTCTCTTTTTCATTCTCTTTCTCTCTTTCTTCCTTTCAATATTCTCTTTCATTCTTTTTCACTCTTCCTTTCTTTCTTTCTTTCTTTTATTCTCTTTTTCACACACACATACACACACACACACACACACACACACACATATATATATATATATATATATATAAAATTTAACATTTTGAAAAAACATATGATGTTAGTTATGTTATGTTATGTTTTTTCAAAATGTTAAATTTTATACTGTCGGATTAATTTCCATCTATTTTTCATATATATATATATATATATATATATATATATATATATATATATAAGAAATCGATATTATGAAACATAATGTCAGAAGGTCTGAGATGTGTTTTCAGCTGTATGAGATTTTGTAGACTCAAATAAATGCAGCTCAAAGAAATAGGAGATATTTTTGCGCACTTTATATCTAGCCACAACCATTGCATTTTCCATCTAAACTTTGTCAATTCCATTGATTAACTGTTGCCAGCATATTACAGGTTTCACATAACAGCAGAGTTTCATAACAGTCATCTTTTGGCAAACCATAGAATTTACTTATGGAGGTGCATGGTTTAATGGTTAGAGTCGTAGGAAATGGACTTGTCAACCCGAGTTCAAATCATGGATGAAACTACAGTTGTGTGTGTTTACTCTCTCTCTCTCTTTACTCACTCTATATTATATTAGGCAACCAGTCTAGGAGAAGAAAATTTGTCTATATTTCTGCCACCCCCTTCACCCTTCATTACCTCAAAGGTGCATGGTTTAATGGTTAGAGTCGTAGGAAATGGACTTGTCAACCCGAGTTCAAATCATGGATGAAACTACAGTTGTGTGTGTTTACTCTCTCTCTCTCTTTACTCACTCTATATTATATTAGGCAACCAGTCTAGGAGAAGAAAAATTTGTCTATATTTCTGCCACCCCCTTCACCTTCATTACCTCAAAGGTGCATGGTTTAATGGTTAGAGTCGTAGGAAATGGACTTGTCAACCCGAGTTCAAATCATGGATGAAACTACAGTTGTGTGTGTTTACTCTCTCTCTCTCTTTACTCACTCTATATTATATTAGGCAACCAGTCTAGGAGAAGAAAAATTTGTCTATATTTCTGCCACCCCCTTCACCCTTCATTACCTCAAAGGTGCATGGTTTAATGGTTAGAGTCGTAGGAAATGGACTTGTCAACCCGAGTTCAAATCATGGATGAAACTACAGTTGTGTGTGTTTACTCTCTCTCTCTCTTTACTCACTCTATATTATATTAGGCAACCAGTCTAGGAGAAGAAAAATTTGTCTATATTTCTGCCACCCCCTTCACCCTTCATTACCTCAAAGGTGCATGGTTTAATGGTTAGAGTCGTAGGAAATGGACTTGTCAACCCGAGTTCAAATCATGGATGAAACTACAGTTTGTGTGTTTTACTCTCTCTCTCTCTTTACTCACTCTATATTATATTAGGCAACCAGTCTAGGAGAAGAAAAATTTGTCTATATTTCTGCCACCCCCTTCACCCTTCATTACCTCAAAGGTGCATGGTTTAATGGTTAGAGTCGTAGGAAATGGACTTGTCAACCCGAGTTCAAATCATGGATGAAACTACAGTTGTGTGTGTTTACTCTCTCTCTCTCTTTACTCACTCTATATTATATTAGGCAACCAGTCTAGGAGAAGAAAAATTTGTCTATATTTCTGCCACCCCCTTCACCCTTCATTACCTCAAAGGTGCATGGTTTAATGGTTAGAGTCGTAGGAAATGGACTTGTCAACCCGAGTTCAAATCATGGATGAAACTACAGTTGTGTGTGTTTACTCTCTCTCTCTCTTTACTCACTCTATATTATATTAGGCAACCAGTCTAGGAGAAGAAAAATTTGTCTATATTTCTGCCACCCCCTTCACCCTTCATTACCTCAAAGGTGCATGGTTTAATGGTTAGAGTCGTAGGAAATGGACTTGTCAACCCGAGTTCAAATCATGGATGAAACTACAGTTGTGTGTGTTTACTCTCTCTCTCTCTTTACTCACTCTATATTATATTAGGCAACCAGTCTAGGAGAAGAAAAATTTGTCTATATTTCTGCCACCCCCTTCACCCTTCATTACCTCAAAGGTGCATGGTTTAATGGTTAGAGTCGTAGGAAATGGACTTGTCAACCCGAGTTCAAATCATGGATGAAACTACAGTTGTGTGTGTTTACTCTCTCTCTCTCTTTACTCACTCTATATTATATTAGGCAACCAGTCTAGGAGAAGAAAAATTTGTCTATATTTCTGCCACCCCCTTCACCCTTCATTACCTCAAAGGTGCATGGTTTAATGGTTAGAGTCGTAGGAAATGGACTTGTCAACCCGAGTTCAAATCATGGATGAAACTACAGTTGTGTGTGTTTACTCTCTCTCTCTCTTTACTCACTCTATATTATATTAGGCAACCAGTCTAGGAGAAGAAAAATTTGTCTATATTTCTGCCACCCCTTCACCCTTCATTACCTCAAAGGTGCATGGTTTAATGGTTAGAGTCGTAGGAAATGGACTTGTCAACCCGAGTTCAAATCATGGATGAAACTACAGTTGTGTGTGTTTACTCTCTCTCTCTCTTTACTCACTCTATATTATATTAGGCAACCAGTCTAGGAGAAGAAAAATTTGTCTATATTTCTGCCACCCCTTCACCCTTCATTACCTCAAAGGTGCATGGTTTAATGGTTAGAGTCGTAGGAAATGGACTTGTCAACCCGAGTTCAAATCATGGATGAAACTACAGTTGTGTGTGTTTACTCTCTCTCTCTCTTTACTCACTCTATATTATATTAGGCAACCAGTCTAGGAGAAGAAAAATTTGTCTATATTTCTGCCACCCCCTTCACCCTTCATTACCTCAAAGGTGCATGGTTTAATGGTTAGAGTCGTAGGAAATGGACTTGTCAACCCGAGTTCAAATCATGGATGAAACTACAGTTGTGTGTGTTTACTCTCTCTCTCTCTTTACTCACTCTATATTATATTAGGCAACCAGTCTAGGAGAAGAAAAATTTGTCTATATTTCTGCCACCCCCTTCACCCTTCATTACCTCAAAGGTGCATGGTTTAATGGTTAGAGTCGTAGGAAATGGACTTGTCAACCCGAGTTCAAATCATGGATGAAACTACAGTTGTGTGTGTTTACTCTCTCTCTCTCTCTTTACTCACTCTATATTATATTAGGCAACCAGTCTAGGAGAAGAAAAATTTGTCTATATTTCTGCCACCCCCTTCACCCTTCATTACCTCAAAGGTGCATGGTTTAATGGTTAGAGTCGTAGGAAATGGACTTGTCAACCCGAGTTCAAATCATGGATGAAACTACAGTTGTGTGTGTTTACTCTCTCTCTCTCTTTACTCACTCTATATTATATTAGGCAACCAGTCTAGGAGAAGAAAAATTTGTCTATATTTCTGCCACCCCCTTCACCCTTCATTACCTCAAAGGTGCATGGTTTAATGGTTAGAGTCGTAGGAAATGGACTTGTCAACCCGAGTTCAAATCATGGATGAAACTACAGTTGTGTGTGTTTACTCTCTCTCTCTCTTTTACTCACTCTATATTATATTAGGCAACCAGTCTAGGAGAAGAAAAATTTGTCTATATTTCTGCCACCCCCTTCACCCTTCATTACCTCAAAGGTGCATGGTTTAATGGTTAGAGTCGTAGGAAATGGACTTGTCAACCCGAGTTCAAATCATGGATGAAACTACAGTTGTGTGTGTTTACTCTCTCTCTCTCTTTACTCACTCTATATTATATTAGGCAACCAGTCTAGGAGAAGAAAAATTTGTCTATATTTCTGCCACCCCTTCACCCTTCATTACCTCAAAGGTGCATGGTTTAATGGTTAGAGTCGTAGGAAATGGACTTGTCAACCCGAGTTCAAATCATGGATGAAACTACAGTTGTGTGTGTTTACTCTCTCTCTCTCTTTACTCACTCTATATTATATTAGGCAACCAGTCTAGGAGAAGAAAAATTTGTCTATATTTCTGCCACCCCTTCACCCTTCATTACCTCAAAGGTGCATGGTTTAATGGTTAGAGTCGTAGGAAATGGACTTGTCAACCCGAGTTCAAATCATGGATGAAACTACAGTTGTGTGTGTTTACTCTCTCTCTCTCTTTACTCACTCTATATTATATTAGGCAACCAGTCTAGGAGAAGAAAAATTTGTCTATATTTCTGCCACCCCCCACCCTTCATTACCTCAAAGGTGCATGGTTTAATGGTTAGAGTCGTAGGAAATGGACTTGTCAACCCGAGTTCAAATCATGGATGAAACTACAGTTGTGTGTGTTTACTCTCTCTCTCTCTTTACTCACTCTATATTATATTAGGCAACCAGTCTAGGAGAAGAAAAATTTGTCTATATTTCTGCCACCCCCTTCACCCTTCATTACCTCAAAGGTGCATGGTTTAATGGTTAGAGTCGTAGGAAATGGACTTGTCAACCCGAGTTCAAATCATGGATGAAACTACAGTTGTGTGTGTTTACTCTCTCTCTCTCTTTACTCACTCTATATTATATTAGGCAACCAGTCTAGGAGAAGAAAAATTTGTCTATATTTCTGCCACCCCCTTCACCCTTCATTACCTCAAAGGTGCATGGTTTAATGGTTAGAGTCGTAGGAAATGGACTTGTCAACCCGAGTTCAAATCATGGATGAAACTACAGTTGTGTGTGTTTACTCTCTCTCTCTCTTTACTCACTCTATATTATATTAGGCAACCAGTCTAGGAGAAGAAAAATTTGTCTATATTTCTGCCACCCCCTTCACCCTTCATTACCTCAAAGGTGCATGGTTTAATGGTTAGAGTCGTAGGAAATGGACTTGTCAACCCGAGTTCAAATCATGGATGAAACTACAGTTGTGTGTGTTTACTCTCTCTCTCTCTTTACTCACTCTATATTATATTAGGCAACCAGTCTAGGAGAAGAAAAATTTGTCTATATTTCTGCCACCCCCTTCACCCTTCATTACCTCAAAGGTGCATGGTTTAATGGTTAGAGTCGTAGGAAATGGACTTGTCAACCCGAGTTCAAATCATGGATGAAACTACAGTTGTGTGTGTTTACTCTCTCTCTCTCTTTACTCACTCTATATTATATTAGGCAACCAGTCTAGGAGAAGAAAAATTTGTCTATATTTCTGCCACCCCCTTCACCCTTCATTACCTCAAAGGTGCATGGTTTAATGGTTAGAGTCGTAGGGATGGGACTTGTCCACACCGGTTCTCATGGATGACTCACGAGTCCCCCCATTTCCTACGCTAACCAAAACCATGCACTTGAGGTAAAGACGGGTGGAGGGGGTGGCAATATAGACAAATTTCTTCTCCTAGACTGGTTGCCTAATATAATATAGAGTGAGTAAAGAGAGAGAGAGAGTAAACACACACACTGTAGTTTCATCCATGATTTGAACTCGGGTTGACAAGTCCATTTCCTACGACTCTAACCATTAAACCATGCACTTTGAGGTAATGAAGGGTGAAGGGGGTGGCAGAAATATAGACAAATTTTTCTTCTCCTAGACTGGTTGCCTAATATAATATAGAGTGAGTAAAGAGAGAGAGAGAGTAAACACACACAACTGTAGTTTCATCCATGATTTGAACTCGGGTTGACAAGTCCATTTCCTACGACTCTAACCATTAAACCATGCACCTTTGAGGTAATGAAGGGTGAAGGGGGTGGCAGAAATATAGACAAATTTTTCTTCTCCTAGACTGGTTGCCTAATATAATATAGAGTGAGTAAAGAGAGAGAGAGAGTAAACACACACAACTGTAGTTTCATCCATGATTTGAACTCGGGTTGACAAGTCCATTTCCTACGACTCTAACCATTAAACCATGCACCTTTGAGGTAATGAAGGGTGAAGGGGTGGCAGAAATATAGACAAATTTTTTCTTCTCCTAGACTGGTTGCCTAATATAATATAGAGTGAGTAAAGAGAGAGAGAGAGTAAACACACACAACTGTAGTTTCATCCATGATTTGAACTCGGGTTGACAAGTCCATTTCCTACGACTCTAACCATTAAACCATGCACCTTTGAGTAATGAAGGGTGAGGGGGTGGCAGAAATATAGACAAATTTTTCTTCTCCTAGACTGGTTGCCTAATATAATATAGAGTGAGTAAAGAGAGAGAGAGAGTAAACACACACAACTGTAGTTTCATCCATGATTTGAACTCGGGTTGACAAGTCCATTTCCTACGACTCTAACCATTAAACCATGCACCTTTGAGGTAATGAAGGGTGAGGGGGTGGCAGAAATATAGACAAATTTTTCTTCTCCTAGACTGGTTGCCTAATATAATATAGAGTGAGTAAAGAGAGAGAGAGAGTAAACACACACAACTGTAGTTTCATCCATGATTTGAACTCGGGTTGACAAGTCCATTTCCTACGACTCTAACCATTAAACCATGCACCTTTGAGGTAATGAAGGGTGAAGGGGGTGGCAGAAATATAGACAAATTTTTCTTCTCCTAGACTGGTTGCCTAATATAATATAGAGTGAGTAAAGAGAGAGAGAGAGTAAACACACACAACTGTAGTTTCATCCATGATTTGAACTCGGGTTGACAAGTCCATTTCCTACGACTCTAACCATTAAACCATGCACCTTTGAGGTAATGAAGGGTGAGGGGGTGGCAGAAAATATAGACAAATTTTTTCTTCTCCTAGACTGGTTGCCTAATATAATATAGAGTGAGTAAAGAGAGAGAGAGAGTAAAACACACACAACTGTAGTTTCATCCATGATTTGAACTCGGGTTGACAAGTCCATTTCCTACGACTCTAACCATTAAACCATGCACCTTTGAGGTAATGAAGGGTGAAGGGGGTGGCAGAAATATAGACAAATTTTTCTTCTCCTAGACTGGTTGCCTAATATAATATAGAGTGAGTAAAGAGAGAGAGAGAGTAAACACACACAACTGTAGTTTCATCCATGATTTGAACTCGGGTTGACAAGTCCATTTCCTACGACTCTAACCATTAAACCATGCACCTTTGAGGTAATGAAGGGTGAGGGGGGTGGCAGAAATATAGACAAATTTTTCTTCTCCTAGACTGGTTGCCTAATATAATATAGAGTGAGTAAAGAGAGAGAG
This sequence comes from Doryteuthis pealeii, assembly GCA_023376005.1. Lineage (NCBI taxonomy): Eukaryota > Metazoa > Mollusca > Cephalopoda > Myopsida > Loliginidae > Doryteuthis > Doryteuthis pealeii. The sequence goes on from JALAJA010000940.1 coordinate 36,536, forward strand.
AGAGTAAACACACACAACTGTAGTTTCATCCATGATTTGAACTCGGGTTGACAAGTCCATTTCCTACGACTCTAACCATTAAACCATGCACCTTTGAGGTAATGAAGGGTGAAGGGGGTGGCAGAAATATAGACAAATTTTTCTTCTCCTAGACTGGTTGCCTAATATAATATAGAGTGAGTAAAGAGAGAGAGAGAGTAAACACACACAACTGTAGTTTCATCCATGATTTGAACTCGGGTTGACAAGTCCATTTCCTACGACTCTAACCATTAAACCATGCACCTTTGAGGTAATGAAGGGTGAGGGGTGGCAGAAATATAGACAAATTTTTCTTCTCCTAGACTGGTTGCCTAATATAATATAGAGTGAGTAAAGAGAGAGAAGAGAGTAAACACACACAACTGTAGTTTCATCCATGATTTGAACTCGGTTGACAAGTCCATTTCCTACGACTCTAACCATTAAACCATGCACCTTTGAGGTAATGAAGGGTGAAGGGGTGGCAGAAATATAGACAAATTTTTCTTCTCCTAGACTGGTTGCCTAATATAATATAGAGTGAGTAAGAGAGAGAGAGAGTAAACACACACAACTGTAGTTTTCATCCATGATTTGAACTCGGGTTGACAAGTCCATTTCCTACGACTCTAACCATTAAACCATGCACCTTTGAGGTAATGAAGGGTGAAGGGGGGTGGCAGAAATATAGACAATTTTTCTTCTCCTAGACTGGTTGCCTAATATAATATAGAGTGAGTAAAGAGAGAGAGAGAGTAAACACACACAACTGTAGTTTCATCCATGATTTGAACTCGGGTTGACAAGTCCATTTCTACGACTCTAACCATTAAACCATGCACCTTGAGGTAATGAAGGGTGAGGGGGTGGCAGAAATATAGACAAATTTTTCTTCTCCTAGACTGGTTGCCTAAATATAATATAGAGTGAGTAAAGAGAGAGAGAGAGTAAACACACACAACTGTAGTTTCATCCATGATTTGAACTCGGGTTGACAAGTCCATTTCCTACGACTCTAACCATTAAACCATGCACCTTTGAGGTAATGAAGGGTGAGGGGGTGGCAGAAATATAGACAAATTTTTTCTTCTCCTAGACTGGTTGCCTAATATAATATAGAGTGAGTAAAGAGAGAGAGAGAGTAAACACACACAACTGTAGTTTCATCCATGATTTGAACTCGGGTTGACAAGTCCATTTCCTACGACTCTAACCATTAAACCATGCACCTTTGAGGTAATGAAGGGTGAAGGGGGTGGCAGAAATATAGACAAATTTTTTCTTCTCCTAGACTGGTTGCCTAATATAATATAGAGTGAGTAAAGAGAGAGAGAGAGTAAACACACACAACTGTAGTTTCATCCATGATTTGAACTCGGGTTGACAAGTCCATTTCCTACGACTCTAACCATTAAACCATGCACCTTTGAGGTAATGAAGGGTGAAGGGGGTGGCAGAAATATTAGACAAATTTTTCTTCTCCTAGACTGGTTGCCTAATATATATAGAGTGAGTAAAGAGAGAGAGAGAGTAAACAGCACAACTGTAGTTTCTATCATGATTTGAACTCGGGTTGACAAAGTCCATTTCCTACGACTCTAACCATTAAACATGCACCTTTGAGGTAAATGAAGGGTGAAGGGGTGGGCAGAAATATTAGACAAATTTTTCTCTCCTAGACTGGTTGCCTAATATAATATAGAGTGAGTAAAGAGAGAGAGAGAGTAAACACACACCAACTGTAGTTTCATCCATGATTTGAACTCGGGTTGAAGTCCATTTCCTACGACTCTAACCATTAAACCATGCACCCTTTGAGGTAATGAAGGGTGAGGGTGGCAGAAATATAGACAAATTTTTCTCTCCTAGACTGGTTGCCTAATATAATATAGAGTGAGTAAGAGAGGAGAGAGAGTAAACACACACAACTGTAGTTTCATCCATGATTTGAACTCGGGTTGACAAGTCCATTTCCTACGACTCTAACCATTAAAACCATGCACCTTTGAGGTAAGGAAGGGTGAAGGGGTGGCAGAAATATAGACAAATTTTTCTTCTCCTAGACTGGTTGCCTAATATAATATAGAGTGAGTAAAGAGAGAGAGAGTAAAGCTG
>JALAJA010000941.1:0-13005 GCA_023376005.1 Doryteuthis pealeii
AGCAACCATTGGACCTTAGCTCCCCTCGATGATAAATGCCTCTTTAGCGCTTCCAGTGATGTCGTCGTCGTTAAACCGACTTATCTATTTGAACTTAGAAACGAAATCCTCGACTTCTAAAATAATTACCTGTCATTTAGCAAGGAAGTTAGAACACGTTTGGCGTCATAAACAAAAAGTCAATCCATACAGCTTCTCTTAGTTTTATTACTCATTCTTATCGTACACTCTTGCCTTTTATCCACTTTATTTTTGTCAAGAACAAGCGTTTTCGATCCGATGTTAGAGTAATCATAAACTATAAACCCAATAATACCGGCTCGTACCCAGCCTTACGTAACATATTTTTGACTGAGAATACGATTTATTAGTAAAAGTAGACCACGAACGGATGCGACTATACTGTCGCGTATCCAATTTAACATGTTTCGTGACATAATATAACTGATAGCTAGGTATTCTAGTACTTGACCACAACTAAGCGGGTTTAACACCGGTTTGATTCAAGATCAGTCCATCAGTAGCTGCGTAGCTTGCCACACAGGTTAATAAAGAGAACCTCAGTTGCTCATAATATTTAACCCATAGTGGATGAGAGGAAGATACGATTCGATCCATATTATCGCCAATCCGTCTTAAACGCTAAGTGTACGGTATAGACTTCCAGGCAAAAGATCTAGGATTTGAACTCAGGTTTCGACGATTCATTTTCTACGACTGCTTACCTTTACCACCGCCCTCCATACAGATCAGAGTTGGCATGTCCCCGTTTCACTACAGTTGCAGACCAGGGAAATTGTTCTTGCGTCTGGGATGGAGCAACCACACCTACCACCAGCCCTCACTTTAACGCCCAGTTGCAGGATATGCTTTCTTGCGCTGAAGTTGATGAGGCTGGTATGGAAAAACGGAACGTAGTGGTTTCCTAGCAGATGTTTACCACTAAGCTTGAACCATTATATAAGGGTGTATTAGGGTAGGCGGGATCTTTGGGTACGAAAAACAGAAATAAGGGTTCTGTATAGGCGGTAGGGATCTTTTGCGGTACGAAAAACAGAAAAATAAGGTGCTGTATTAGGGTAAGGATCTTTTGTAGCTACGAAAAACAGGAAAAAATAAGGGTATTGTAATCAGGGTAAGGGATCTTTGTGGGCTAGAAAAACAAGAAAAAATCAAGGGTGTATAGCGCGGTAGGTATCTTATGAGTTACGCAAAAACAGAAAAATAAGGGTTTGTATACGTAAGGATCTTTGGAGTACGAAAACAAGAAAAATAAGGGTTGTATGGGTAAAGGGCTTTTGAGTACGAAAACAGAAAAAATAAGGGTGCTAATAGGGTAAGGGATTTTTGGGTCGAAAAACAGAAAAAATAAGGGTGTATCAGGGTAAGGGATCTTTTGGGTACGAAAAACAGAAATAGGTGCTATAGATAAGGGATCTCTTTGGGTACGAAAAACGAAAAAATAAGTGTATAGGTAAGGAAGATCTTTTGGGACGAAAAACAGAAAAATTTAGTTGTATTAGGGTAAGTGATCTTTGGGTACGAAAACAAGAAATATATAAGGGTGTATAGGGGTAGGGATCTTTTGGTACGAAAAACAGAAAAATAGGGTGATAGGGTAAGGGATTCTTTTGGGTACCGAAAAACAGAAAAAAATAAGAGTGTATGCGGTAAGCGATCTTTTGGGTACCGAAAACAACAGAACAAAAAGGGTGTATAGTTAAGAGGATCTTTTGGGTACGAAAAACAGAAAAAAACAGCATTGAATACTGTAGTGGATAGTTTTTCGTTTTTAAATCATTTGTTTTATAGCAGGGAAAAGAGAACAATAGGAAAGGTAATTTCTTTATTCAATGATATGAATGAGCCTGAACTAAGAAGAAGCACGCTTCTTTATTTCAAATTTCATTGGTTGACTAAGGGCAGCGGTTTCTTCTTAAGTCATATTTTATTAGTTATTTACTAAGCTTAGCTTAGATTGTGGCACTCAATGCCAGACGTATGGGACGTCTTACTATGAGAATGAACTCATTAAAAATGTCTTCAATTTCTAGTTGCTAGCCATTATATTTGTTCCCGTAGCATCATTTACTCAGCCCGTTCACCCAGGTGGGATTTACTAAAGTACACTACTAAATAAGGCGTCCAACTGAGGATCGAACTGGCTGCTTACTAGCCCTAGTAATGGCATTTTCTGAGACCAGGCCTGTCAAATTATTCACGACGATGGCGACTGCCCAAGTTCAGATTTGTATGTTTAGCAACGTTTAGTTATTTTCAAATCGCCCGGCCATCTTGTCAATCAATTTTGTATGTACCTCTTCAAATATGGACCTTTAAGAACCTTCTTAAAAAATATATCAAGTCTTTGGACACCCTTTAATGTACCCTTACATTATATCTTGTTCTCATACGCTCATTCCCTTGTCAAAGACACGTAAACTCCATGTTACTGTTTGCGTCAGGTTTTGCAACCTTATATTTGACTCTAGATATAACGCTGAAGTTGCCGCTTGGACAACGATGCTTGTCTTTACTAGCCCACGCTGTCTCAATATATTACTGAGTCCATGTTATCATTTATGCCAGAATAGCAAGTTTTTTAATTAATTTCCATGGGGCCACTTTCAAAGGCAGACAAAATCCACAATTAAAATATCTAATATAGTAAACATAAATGTTTAAAAAAAAGGGAAAAGGGCATATTATTCCATTTACAGATATCACGTAATTCTGTCATATTCAGTTGTCCACATTTGTGCAGAATAGTTTGCCTCTAGTAGAAACAGAAAATCAAGGATAGTCAGATTTAAAGCAGGCGGGTGCTAAATTAAATCCATTTTCACTTAATTTACTTTTTTCGTGTAGTTGTTTTGTAAGCATAACTTCTTTTGCACACGGATCCTAATGAATCACGACCAATTTTTAAAGATAAACTATTTGAATCCTTTCGATGGGACCCTAAAAGGTAACATTCATAGCTATGATTTGTGTGCGCGGGTATATGACATGAGTGAGTACTTCACACTCTCACAGATCCTCCACAAAACTGGAGCGCTCACCACCAATCGCAGTTTGTGTCCATAACCAGAACACCTCGAACCCTTATCAGCCTATTCTAAATCCACGGGACAGAATGGTAAAGTCTCTTTTACTGTGCTGAACTTAAAACGTTCGATGAACACTAACACAGTTTCTAGCTGTAAAGAGCTTAGCTATAATATGAACTTAGCACATTCGAAATCGTCGATTATTTTATTTAGCTGGTTTTACTTTGATAAATTAATATTTTTTAGCTGTCATTAAACATTGTGACATAAAAACTATATGAAATTATTTAAGAGTTGGTTTCTTTGCTTAATGGCCATATTCAAAGTAAAGACTGTGATCTTTATAGAAAATCACTAGTGGCCACTATGTAACCCAAGCCTCGGAGGTGCGTGAGATGAGGGATTCATACACTTTCTGACTCGGGCTAATTGTCCACCAGCAGTGACGAAAATCAATAACCGGTCTTTAATAAGGGCGGTTACAAAGCTGTTTGGGTTTTCCCTATTTAAATTATGAAGATTAATGAAATAAAATATTCGAAGATCATGCAGAGGAAATATTTGAAATAACCAAATGTTGCGGAAAATATCACTATTATGGAATGATCTTTTAATTGCGCTCCTAAAACAAATACAGCAGGAGCTTAGATATTCAAATCTGTCGGTAATCAAAGGACAATTCTTGCAGAACTCATGTGTTTTGTCATATCTAATTGAAAGGAAACTTGACTTCAACAAAATAACCGGGGTTAACTTTCTCTAAATGTAGAAATTCTATAATTTTTACCAGGGGTAATATATGTAATTTTATCTTATCGTGTCATGTAGAAGATGAACTAAGCATATAGCGAACTTCCCGATGAAAAATGCACGTGAAACATATGATCTATAAAACTAAACCAGGTCCAGTAAAAGAACAATAAGTAAAATAGAATAATCGTTTTTGTATGTTAACACTAATTCCTTGTCTCGAAGGGCACTTCAAACCTATAAACTCTTAAAATGCTAGTAAATGGAATATGACAAAATATCACATTATCATATTAGAATTCATAAAATCTACGTGAGCACATCCTTACATATTCTAGAAAATACATTTTCTTAATTTCAAATTGTATAGATCGAATAAGGAACACGATTTCCTCATTTCAAATTGCATAATTCGACTAAAACACGATTTACTTATGTCAAATGGTATAGCTCCAAGAAGGAACGCAACTTCTTTATTTAAACTTTATATCTTGAATAAGGAACACACTTTCTTCATTTCAAATTGTATAGTTCGAAAAAGGAACACGATTTCCTTACTTTTAATTGTAATGGTCAAATAAGGAATACGCTTTTATTATATGAAATCAATTTGCGATAAGGAACCCGTGCTTCCTTATATTGTAAATCGTATAGGTCAAATAAGGAACACCCCTTATTTATTTCATATTATATCGGTCGAAAAATGAAAGACACGCTTTACTTTATAGTAATCATAAGGGACCTGTGCTTTCCTTATTATAAATAATATAGATCGAATAAGGAATAGGCTGTGTTTATTTTATATTATTCAGGTCCGAAAAAGGAACTCTCGTTTTCCTTTAGTGAGAAATCGTATAGGTCGAATAAGGAACACACTTTCGTCATAATAAATAATCTATCTGAATAAGGAACCCCCGGCATCCTTAATTGAAAAAATAAAGGTTTTGAAAAATAAACCACCGCTTTCCTTAATTGTAAATCGTATAGGTTTTATGATGGAACCTCGCCTTTCCTTTACTATTAATCATATAGATCGAATTAAGGAACACCCACTTCCTAATTGTAAATCGTATAGGTTGAATACGGAACATGCCTTATTATTTCAAATTACATATACATTTACCAACTCCTACGCACGATCAGGATACGACACAAGTTCAATTTCTAAGACTGGGTTTAACAGAATTTGAATTCAGAGGTTTTCTTCTCCTACAATGGTTTACCTAGCCATGGTTAAAGAGCCCATTCTTCTCTACTATTTTACCATAGCTAGAAGAAAGAGTAGTTGGATTCATACCTTTATCAAGTGTATTAGCGCTATGTGAAGTGCAAACAGCCTCGTCCAGGATATTGAATTCTGATTGACGATTCATTACCTATAATTCTAACCAGTACAGGACGCGCCTTCACATTGTATAGATTCAGTATTCAATATATAAAAGCTTGTATTGCTTTCAAATAGTATAAGTCAAATAAAGAACCCACGCTTTATTTATTTCCAATTCCTGTAAATAACTTCCTTTCTGAGAATTATCGTTATAATCTTCCACAAACTATTTCGTTCGTTTTATTAGTTGTTTTTTGTTTAAAATAATTAAAAAAAATAAATATATGTCAGTATCAAAAATAAACTTAAAATTCTGAATATTTCAGGTTTATTAACTTCACTCAATCTGAAAATCGTATTAATAATGTTATTAAATTCAGCTTCTTACAGTTAATATGATAATCTTACAACTGACAACTAACGACGCACATAAAACACCTAACAGTTAATTGCTCCTATGCATTCATAACATTTCCTTTCTCCATTAGAACATCCTTAATATAGAATGGAGGTGGTAGAGAGAAAGATATACCCGAGTGTGCTTAAAGACAAGCTGAAGTTCTAGTTATCAGCTTTAAGTATTTGGTTTAAAGACATATGAAACATCTGATTAATTTAAACTTTAAAGATCTAAATGTCCATATTAATCTTTATGATTATCCGATGATAATTTTAACTCTTATTTCTTTGAATTTTTAAGTCTAATATACGAAATGGGATGATTTTTTTACTTAAAAACTGTTTACAAGATTTTCGGCTAAGAGCTAAAATAACAGATACCGTAAATAATTGCTACATTATTCATTGCGAGAATTTGATGCGAGCACTCGTAAATTATTTCCTTTTTAGGTCTAGACGTGATCTCACGATCTCGAAGGTTTACGGTGTCTCTTAAAGTTGTGGTGGAACCCTAAAATATTTTTAATTGCAAAACGAAACGGACAAACTTTAAATAGGAAGTATACACTAGCTTTTAAGTTCGACATTTATTTGTACACGATTATTTTCCTTGAAAAAACATCACAGATAAATCTTTATGGAAGCAAACTTTCGTAACGGATCATTATTATATTATAGATTTCAAACATTTCACCTGACATATTATTTTCAAATATCTTGCCAAACATAGTTTAACACAACACACACACCACAACCACCACACACACACACACACCACACACACATTTGTATCTTCTGAAAATTCCGATTTTTAGATATACCAAGTGTCAAAATAATTATGCGGCATTTTTAATAAATGTTTGAAGACGTTATTATATTTAAAACATGTAGTTTAAAAAAAAAACACAAATTTCCTGGCCAAATTCACCTGCTAGCATTTTTTGTCTTATATGCATTCCATAAAATTTAGGTTATGAACTTTTCACTTATTCACATTTGCAAAGTTAACATCTCATTGGTATTGCCAAGCAGGAGCAATCATAGTATTTTTATTTGGCCTTTTTTTCGTCAAATTGATTAAGTGTAGCATTGTAAGACAAAAAATTGCGACAGGTTTGAAATTTGGCCAGGATAAGTTTGGTTTTTTATTTTTAAACTACGATGTTAACTTAAAATTATAATTTCAAAATCATTTTAATTAAAATCGCATAATTATTTGACACTTGGTATATTTTAAAAATCGGAATATTTCAAAGAAACAACAATGTGTGTGTATGCATGGTGTGTTGTGTGTGGTGTGTGTGTGTGTTGTGTGTGTGTGTAAACTATGTTGGCAATATTTGAAAAATATATGTCAGTGAAATGTTTAAATCTATAATATAAAATATCCGTTACGAAAGTGTTCCATAAAGATTCTTATCTGATGTTTTTCTCAAAGGAATAAGAATTATCGTGTACAAATAATAAATTCAAACTTAAAAGCTAGGTTATTACTTCCTTATTAAAGCTTTGTCACTTTCTTTGCACATTAAAAATATATTTAGGGTTCACCACACTTTAAGAGAACACCGTACAACCTTCGAGATCGGTGAGATCACGTCTTAAGACTAAATAAGGAAATAATTTACGAGTGCTCGCATCAAATTCTCGCAATGAAATAATGTTAGCAATTATTACGGTATCTGTTATTTTAGCTCTTAGCCGAAAAAACTTGTAACAAGTTTTTAGTTAAAAAATCATCCATTTCGTAATATTAGATCTTAAAAACTTCAAAGAAAAAGATGTTAAATTAGTACATCGGATAATCATAAAGTCAGTTTAATATGGACATTATAGATATTTAAAGTTTTAATTATCAGACTGTTTTCATATTGTCTTGTTAAACCCAAGAATACTTAGCAAATGCTGTAACTAGAACTTCAGCTTGTCTTTAAGCATCACTGGGTATTATCTTTCTTCTCTACTCCCACCTCCACTATATTTAGGATGTTCTAATGAGAGAAGGAAAATCTGTATATGACATGCATAGGAGCATTAACGTTAGGTGTTTTATGTGCGTCGTAGTTGTTCAGTTTGTAAGATTATCATATTAACTGTAAGAAGCTGAATTTAATAACATTATTTAATACGATTTTCAGATTGCAGTGAAGTAATAAACTGAAAGATATTACAGATTTTAGTTTATTTGATACTGACATTAAATTTATTTTTTTAATTATTTAACAAAAACAACTAATAAAGAACGAAAATAGTTCGTGGATAGATCATATAAGACTGATGAATTCTCAGAAACAGGACAAGTTAATTACAGAGAGAATTGGAAATAATATTATAGAGCGCTGGCGTTCTTTATTTTGACTCTATTACTATTTGAAAGCAATACAGCGTTTTATATATTGAATACTCGACATCTTGACAATGTGAAGGCGCGTCCCTGTACTCTGGTTAGAAATTTATACAGGCTAATGAACTCGTCAATCAGAATTCAAGATCCTGACGAGCTGTTATGCACTTCACATAGCTCGCTAATACACTTGGATAAAGGTATAGAATCCAACCTAGCTTATTTCTAAGCTATGGTAAATAGTAGAGAAGAATGGGCTCTTAACCTATGGCTAGGTAACCTGGTAGGAGAAGAAAAACTCTGAAATTTCAACATCTGTTAAACCCAGTCTTAGAAATTGAACTAGTGAGTCGTATCCTGATCGTGCGTAGGAGTTTGGTAAATGTATATGTAATTGAAATAAATAAGGCATGTTCCGTATTCAACCTATACGATTTACAATTAAGGAAAGTGGTGTTCCTTATTCGATCTATATGATTAATAGTAAAGGAAAGCGAGGTTTCCATCAAAAACCTATACGATTTACAATTAAGGAAAGCGGTGTTTATTTTTCAACCTTTATTATTTTCAATTAAGGATGCCGGGGTTCCTTATTCAGATAGATTATTTATTATGACGAAAGTGTGTTCCTTATTCGACCTATACGATTTCCACTAAAGGAAAACGAGAGTTCCTTTTTCGACCTGAATAATATAAAATAAACACAGCCTTTCCTTATTCGATCTATATTATTTATAATTTAAGGAAAGCACAGGTCCCTTATGATTACTATAAAGTAAAGCGTGTCTTCATTTTTCGACCGATATAATATGAAATAAATAAGGGGTGTTCCTTATTTGACCTATACGATTTACAATAAAGGAAAGCACGGGTTCCTTATTCGCAAAATTGATTTCATATAATAAAAGCGTATTCCTTATTTGACCATTACAATTTAAAGTAAGGAAATCGGTTCCTTTTTCGAACTATACAATTTGAAATGAAGAAAGTGTGTTCCTTATTCAAGATATAAAGTTTAAATAAAGAAGTTGCGTTCCTTCTTGGAGCTATACCATTTGACATAAGTAAATCGTGTTTTAGTCGAATTATGCAATTTGAAATGAGGAAATCGTGTTCCTTATTCGATCTATTACAATTTGAAATTAAGAAAATGTATTTTCTAGAATATGTAAGGATGTGCTCACGTAGATTTATGAATTCTAATATGATAATGTGATATTTTGTCATATTCCATTTACTAGCATTTTAAGAGTTTATAGGTTTGAAGTGCCCTTCGAGACAAGGAATTAGTGTTTAACATACAAAAACGATTATTCTATTTTACTTATTGTTCTTTTACTGGACCTGGGTTTAGTTTTTAGATCATATGTTTCACGTGCATTTTTCATCGGGAAGTTCGCTATATGCTTAGTTCATCTTCTACATGACACGATAAGATAAAATTACATATATTACCCCCTGGTAAAAATTATAGAATTTCTACATTTAGAGAAAGTTAACCCCGGTTATTTTGTTGAAGTCAAGTTTCCTTTCAATTAGATATGACAAAACACATGAGTTCTGCAAAGAATTGTCCTTTGATTACCGACAGATTTGGAATATCTAAGCTCCTGCTGTATTTGTTTTAGGAGCGCAATTAAAAGATCATTCCATAATAGTGATATTTCCGCAACATTTGGTTATTTCAAATATTCCTCTGCATGATCTTGAATATTTATTTCATTAATCTTCATAATTTAATTAGGGGGAACAACCCAAAACGGCTTGTACGCTATTACGTTCACTTTTGGACAATTAGCCATCAGAAAGGTATGAACCCTCATCACCCCCAGCTATGGGTACATAGTGCCACTAGTGATTTCTATAAAGATCCACTTTACGTTTTGATATGCCATTAAGCAAAGAAACCAACTCTTAAAATAATTTCATATAGTTTTTTTATGTACATTTAATGAAGCTAAAATATTAATTTATCAAAGAAAAACAGCTAAATAAAATACAGATTCGAAGTGTGCTAAGTTCATATTTATAGCCTAGCTTTACAGCTAGAACGTGTTTAGTTGTTCATAACCGTTTTAGGTTCAGCACAGTAAGAGACTTTACCATTCTGTCCGTGGGATTTAGAATAGGCTGATAGAGGGTTAGGTGTTCTGGTTATGACACTAAACTGCATCTGGTGGTGACGCTCCAGTTGTGGAGATCTGGAGAGTGTGAAGTACTCCTTCATTGTCATTACCCACAAATCAACTATGAATGTACCTTTTAGGGTCCCATGAAAGATTCAAATAGATTTATTTAAAAATTGGTCGTATTCATTAGGATCGTGTGCAAAGAAAGTATCTTACAAAACAACTACAACAAAAGTAAATATTAACGTAAAATGATTTAATTTTAGCACCCGCTGCTTTAAATCTGACTATCCTTGATTTCTGTTTTTACTAGAGGCAAAATTTTGCACAAAGGTGGACAACTGAATATGCATTACGTGATATCTGTATTTGAAAATATGCCCCTTTTCCCTTTTTTAAAATTTATTTATATTACTAGATTTTAATTTGATATCTGCTGAATGCATGATAATTAACTTTCTATTCTGGCATAAATGATAACATGACTCAGTAATATATTGAGACACGTGGCTTAGAAAGACAAGCATCGTTGTCCAACGGGCACTTCAGGTTTATACTGAGTCAAATAAAGGCAAAACACGCAACACGTAACATGGATTACGTGTCTTTTGACAAGGGAAATACGTATAAACAGTATAGTAAGGTACATTTACGTTTTCCAAAGACTTTATATATTTTAAGAAGTCTTAAGGTCCATATTTGAAGAGGGTTACAACAAATTGATTGACAGAGATGGCCGGGCGATTTGAAAAATAAAAACTTGCTAGACATAAAATCTGACTTTGGGCGTCCCATCGTCGTGTAATAATTTGCAAGCTAGTCTCGCAAATCCATTACTGCTGTAAAGCCAGTTCGATCCTCGTTTGGACGCCTTATAGTAGTGTCCTTTAGTAAAATCCCACCCTGGTGGAACGGGCTGAGTAAATGATGATTAGGGAACAAAGTATAATGGCTAGCAAACTAGAATTGAAGACATTTTTAATGAGTTCAATTCTCATTAAGCGTCCCATACGTCTGGCATTGTGCCACATCTAAGCTAAGCTTAGTAAATAACTATAAAATATTGACTTAAGAAAACCGCTGCCCTTATTCAACCAATGAAATTTGAAATAAAGAAAGCCGTGCTTCTCTTATTCAGATCATACGATTTGAAATAAAGAAATTACCTTTCCTATTTTCTTTTTCCCTCTATAACTAAATGATTTTAACGAAAAATATCCACTACAGTATTCAAGCTGTTTTATTTCTGTTTTTCGTACCAAAAGATTCCCTTACCTTCAATACACCCTTATTTTTTCTGTTTTTCGTACCCAAAAAGATCCCTTACCCTATACACTCTTATTTTTCTGTTTTTCGTACCCAAAAGATCCCTTACCCTATACACCCTTATTTTTCTGTTTTTACGTCCCAAAGATTCCTTACCCTTATACACCCTTATTTTTTCTGTTTTTTCGTACCCAAAAGATCCCTTACCCTATACACCCTTATTTTTTCTGTTTTTCGTACCCAAAAGATCCCTTACCCTATCCACCCTTATTTTTCTGTTTTTCGTTACCCAAAAGATCCCTACCCTATACACCCTTATTTTTTCTGTTTTTCGTTACCCAAAAGATCCCTTACCCTATTACACCCTTATTTTTCTTGTTTTTCGTACCCAAAGGATCCCTACCCAACACCCTTATTTTTTCTGTTTTCGTACCTCCAAAAGATCCCTTACCCTATACAACCCTTATTTTTCTGTTTTCGTACCAAAAGATCCCTTACCCTATACCACCCTTATTTTTTTCTGTTTTTCAGTACTCAAAAAGATCCCTTACCCTTATACACCCTATATTTATTTCTGCTTTTTCGTCACCCAAAAGATCCCTTACCTATACACCCTTATTTTTCTGTATTTTACGTACTTCAAAAACACATTACCCTATACACCCTTATTTCTGTTTTTTTCGTACCAAAATCCCTTACCCTATACCACCCTTATTTATTCATGTTTTTTCGTACCCAAAAGATCCCTTACCCCTATACTACCCTTATAATTGGTTCAGCTTAGTTGGTTTAGAACATCTTGCCTAGGACACCACTACGTTCCGTTTTCATACCAGCCTCATCAACTCAGCACGCCAAGAATAGCATATCCTGCAACTGGGCGTTTAAAGTGATGGGACGCTGGTGGTAGGTGTGGTTGCTCCATCCCAGACGCAGAACATTTCCTTGGCTCTAGCACAGTGTTGAAACGGGTACATTGCCATCTCGTCTGTTGGAGGCGCGGTGTCAAAGGGTTAGGTTCGTAGAAAATGAACTCGTCGGACCTGAGTTCAAAATCCAGACGAAGCTACAGTTCACATAGCGTTTTAATACCTTTGGGAAAGGTATGATTTCCAACTACTCTCCTCCAGGCTATGGGTAAATAGATAGAGCAGACTGGGTCTTTAACCGTGGTAGGGCAACCAGTCTTGAAGGGACGAAAAACTCTGAATTCAAACTGTTAAACCCGCTGTGGTTTTTGGTCAATACTAGAATAAAGCTTCAGTTATAATTTCACGAATTTTAATTTGATACCGAAATCAGTATAAAGCCACCGCCGTTTTTCTACTTTTTTAATAATTAAACTATCTTCTAGTCATACTTAATATGTATTTATAATGGCTGTACGAGCTTAAAGGGTTTAAAGTTTTATTTAACTTTACAATCGGCGACCCGTTGTCCTGAGAACAAAAGTAAAGTGATAAAATCAAGAGTTACGATAAAATTGAGTAATAAAACTAAGAGAAAGCGAATGGATGACTTTGTTTATGAGCGCCAAACGTGTTTCTACTCACTGCAAAATGACTAGGAATTATTTAGAGTCGAGATTTTCGTTTTCTAAGCAAATAGAAGCGGTTTACGACGACGACATCACGGAGCCGCTAAAACGGCATTTATCATCGAGGGGAGGGCATATAATTATCGAGCCCATTCGAGCCGCTCGGATCAGGGACACCCGAAGCGTGAGGTTCAAGGCTTAAC
>JALAJA010000942.1:0-15691 GCA_023376005.1 Doryteuthis pealeii
AATGAATGAAAGAATAAGTAGAAAGAGAAGTGGAAAAGAAAGAGAAAAAAAATGAATTTTATTTCGATTTGGATTCTTCATTTTTACCCAACCATTTTTGAGCTAATTTTGATTTCTACCAAATTAAAAGTTTCCAACTCTTTATCTGAGATCTTTTCCTTTTATTCTTTGATTCTTCACTTTTTGGCAATGTTCTTGCACACTTCAGTCCAATCCAAGAAAACAAAATGAAAAGTAAAAAGAAATTGATTTGATTTTACTGTTTCTCTCTGTTCTGCACTCACACCTGCTAAAATTAGTTGCCTTGTCAGTAGACATCTGTCACAATACTTATATTGAAGTGTGCAGAGAAAGCAATTTACAGCTACAAGTCACACTTCACTGGAATTTTACTTTCCTTCCTTTTTCTTTTTTTTTTTTTTTATTTTTTTCTTTTTTTTGTTCACAGCTCAAACTTGAACCTATAAATGTTATCAACATGTAAAGTGATTGTCTTTTCCTGATTATGTTTAAGTGACATATCTAAAGTTCACTATGAGATCATCATCATCAATCATCATCATCATCATCATATCGCGCATGCAGCACGGTTATCCATGACAATCTTTCACCAACCTTCCCTATCATTCATTGCACCTGGAAGCCTCCTCTGCGGAACAGCCAGCAATCTTCACATAGCTGGTCAATGTAGGTCCTTGCGGGCCGCCCCACACTTGCATGTCCATGTGTTGGCTTCCACAAGAGAACGTCGCTTATGAGTTCATCCTTGCTCTCCAACAGTGTTCTGCATGCCTTATCCATCTTACTCGGATAGTTTGTGAGATAGGGGCAGGTGACCGTACAGCTGTTTCCTTGTAGGGGGCTGTTTCCACGACTTGTTCAAAACTGCACGCATCAACGGAAAAATGTTAAAACTTTTATTAGAGTTTTATTTTTCAAATGTTACACTAAACTTTATTCTTTGCCATGTTGTGTTTGAGAGAGAGAGAGAAGAGAGAGAGAGAGAGAGATATAGAGAGAGAGAGATATATAGAGAGAGAGTGATAGATAGATAGATAGATAGAGAGAGAGAGAGAGAGAGAGAGAGAGAGAGAGAAGCAAAAGAAGCCACTTATCTTCCTCTTTGTCTTTCCTCTCAATGCCCTATTGGCAGAAATTAGAATATGTTAAATGTGTCCTCAACAATGAAGACCCCTCCCCACAGAAAATGGGTATCCTAAGTATGATACTAAACTGCATCTGATGGTGAGGCTCCAGTTCTGGATATCTGAAGAGTGTGGTTGTATCCTTTTATTGGCATCACTCCCAGTCAACTCTGACCCGGAGTGATAGTACCTGTTAGTGTCCCATCTATGGTATAATAAATCTTTTTAGAAATTCAATAGGACGGTCTATAAAATAAACGAAAGGGAGAATGCAAATATTTACCTAGACTTGTTTGTGTAGAGGTCAGCTTCGAAGAGAAACGGAGGAAACCCAAGTGAAATTTTAATTGGAAGAAGAAAAGGAAAAAAACTGCTATCAATCCCAGAGAACCTCCTACCCACAGAATGAAATAGGAAAGAGGAAATCTACAGAAAGAAATATGTAAAAACAATTACAACACCCGCCCAAAACTTCCAGTCCTCTTAAAGGGGGGGGCGGAGATCAAGACAGGTTTTGTGACGTCACGGAAAGACTAGGCAACAATCGGCATATCAGGTCATAACCGAAATAGGTTTTGTGACGTCACGAAAAGACTAGGCAAACAATCGGCATATCAGGTCAAACCGAAATAGGTTTTGGTGACGTCACGGAAAAAAGACTAGGCAACAATCGGTCATATCAGGTCATAACCGAAATAGGTTTTGGTGACGTCACGGAAAAGACTAGGCAACAATCGGTCATATCAGGTCATAACCGAAATAGGTTTGGTGACGTCACGAAAAGACTAAAACAATCGGTCAATCAGTCATAACCGAAAATAGGTTTTGGTACGTCACGAAAAGACTAGGCAACAATCGTTCATATCAGGTCATAACCGAAATAGGTTTTTGACGTCACGGAAAAAGACTAGGCAACAATCGGTCATATCATAGGTTTGGTGACGTCACGGAAAAGACTAGGCAACAATCGGTCATATCAGGTCATAACCGAAACAGATCCTCGATAAAGAAAAACAGGTGCTTCTTTATTCCTAAAAGAGATAGAAAAGAAGATAATTATCTCGACTTGTCTATGGAGGTACACAAGTCCCGACAATTACCAGTTACTTTGGGCTCTGCAAAAACAGCTCTTCAGGACCTCCTACTAAAACATCGTCAATTAGGTTGACCACTGAAACCAAACAAACAACCAGAAATGGTTTTACTAGTAACACTGGATTTTTGATCAGGTCAATCACTGAAACCAAATCGAACAATCATCCAGAAATTGTTGACTACTAACACTGGACACTATATATATATCGCATCTGATGAGTCGGGAGAATTAGACATTTTGTCTAAGCTCCCGAAATAGTCTATAATGCAAGATCTCTAAGTCTTTTGTTATTTCTTTAATTATAAATTTGCTCTGTGACTCTAACAATAAGAGCACACATTGAGCTCTCAAACTGCGACAAGTTGTTTTAAAAAAAACCTATGTCGTAAGGAAGATTTCTTCTCTGGACTTTTGGATTATATATATATATATATATATATATATATATATATATAGTGTGTGTGTGTGTGGGATTGTCACTGTTTCAGCTTTTACTGGAACGGTGTGTCAAACGCAGTATTATTGGGAGAGTGCTCAATATAAAATAGAGCTGTTATACAATAGAGAACAGTTATCCCGTATACATAACCTTTACACTCTTCATAAACACTCACATACACATTCAAAACATCACCACATACATACGCATAAAATTTCATCCAATCATACACATCCTATGTCAATTGAATTTTTGTAATTTTTTGCAATTTTTCGATTTTTCCTTGCATTTGAAACAAGTTCACCTGATGATTGTTAACGCATGAAACCAAAATGGTTGTGACTGTTCCTTGTCACCAAATAAATAGATATGTAAAACCTTTATATATTTATTTATTATTATATATATTATATATATATATTATATATATATATATATATATATATATATGTTAAGTTTAGAAAAAAGGTTGTATAAACTTAAGGGGGCTTTTTAAGATCACAACGGACTTGACACATGACGTAGCATGACGTCACGATAAGCTCAGAAAATAAAGATGAACTGGTTTTCACGAATTCTCATTACAACAGGTTTGGGTCGAGATGATTCAATAGATTTTTGGCTTAGATGATTTGCCCAATTTGGTATCGATCACTAAAGGTTGTTTGTCGTTAGCGCAACTGACCAAGTCTTCACACCTCAAACTACTACAATTTCTCCAGCTACTTCAATACTCTACTTGGTGTTTCAACACGAAGCGCGTGATCGACATTTTTCTTTCTTCGACATGCTTCATCTCGCATGCCAAAAAAATCAGCTGCACAAATGATGCAGTTTGAACGGGACTTAAGACAAGCACAATTTCTCCACAACTTCAGGACATTCAAAAATTATTTTGGACCCCTTCATAATTTTCCTTTGTAGCGTTTCAAAAACTGCAGCACCTTCAAAAGCCCTTTTACCTTTCTATCTCGACAATGCATTAAAAACAAATGTTTCCCGTTCCCAATGGACATGCGCCTTTCGCCCTGAACAACCCCGTGTCACATAGTACACCGATAACATCGCTTCATTCAACAGTTTCATTCTCTATCAGCTTCGTATATCAAGGACTCTACATCTTACTAAAGACTCGTTCATTTCCATTAGGACATTATTTATGCAACTCTTTATAAGCTTCTTCTTGTTATTCATGTCATTCTTGTATTCATTCGGTTTAATTTTTCTCAAGCAATATATATTCTTGTGAATTCGTCGTGAATGTTTCTTGCGTATATATCTACACGAGGATATATCAAACTACACAGAGATCTACGCTACAAAGTGTCCGCAAGGTTTCAGCTTAACTAATAATGATAGCGAAAGCTGTGGTACTCAAAACGACAAACAACCATCAGTCATCGATACCATAGTTCGTTCGCTACAATAGATATTTTTTATTTCTTTTAATTAAATAAAAATAAAATGGGTTATTTTAAGGTACATTGCATTATACTTATATTGTATTTTATTTAAAATTACACCTAGTAAAACATTTTCGTCTTTAAAAACTAAACGTGTTCAAAATGTCCGGATTGGGGGAAATCCGCGTCGAAACGCCCGGTTACTAGAAAAATACATTTACAATGATTTGAAAAAAAATATTTCTATCTTAAAACGGATTTTCATTCTGCTCTGAGTTCATAAACTTTGTTGAGTTCTGTTTCAAAATGTGTTAATTCAAAAATTCTACGGTCGAAAGTTGTAGGATCGCAGGTTAATAAAACAGCTGTGGTTAAAGGCACACGTAAACAGTTTCCCTTCCTGAGTTCTTTACACTTTTTCACTCCGCTTAGATGACACAACAAGCTCTGCCTTTTCAATTCATTCAACAATCGACTGATTATGATCCGTCCCGCCAAACTCCAGTATGAGTTTAAGATCATCTTTTTCCACTATGAGAATCCATTCCTAATCTGCGCCACACTGGCCTCTTTAGGCTTTCCTTTCTGTCATTGAATCGGTGCTGGATCAACTGCTCGGCACTCTATGCAGTTTTTGATGGCCAATATAACGGCCATTTTGGACGCAGGTGGGGCGATTCTTCTGACGAAGTATGTTGTCTGTCTCACGCCACTATGGTAATGTATCTCTAGTATTCTACTTGGCTGGATCTTGTATAGGGAAGTAACCACAAGTCTCTAACATGACACGGTACTTCGTCGACCAGGACTGCTTGTGGCCTTACGACCTTCCCTGTTTTAAGTCTGGCTATGGTCTCATTTAGCATAGTCCTGAGTGGTACATCACCTGTCTTTTCGACACAGATGATGCACGGGATGATGCCGGTTGCCACTGGGAGGAGGCACGCAGGTAAGTCGCTCTATTCGTACAAGGTTCGAGTTAAGAACGTTGACAGAGCTGCCTAACTGTACGCCTCCTCCGGAATGAATGACATTGACATTTTGCAGTTTCTGGCTCGAATCAAGGCTATATTAAGAGATGATTATTCGGGTGAACGGTTTAAGATTAGGGTCTCTGGTCTGCGCACCATTATGACGATCAGGGGACCGCACTAATCCTGGCATTGTTTTGGTTGATTGGAGGAAGCTCCAGCTGACCAGGTTGACTAAGGAGTGGCGACTCGCTCCAGGGTGGAAAGGCGGCAGACACACGTCAAGAAACCGGAGATCCTTCCATACCCGTAGTTAAAGAAAACGGCTTAGAGTAAGACAGCCCAATCCCAACAGAAGGAAATGACACGTGAACAGCAAAGGGTCCGATGTATGGGTTGACGCAAGTTCCTTGGCGAAGGGCGTTTCGCTAGAGTCAAATGGGTTCGTTGTCGAGGATTCCAACCACAATCGGATACGCAACATGTAAATTTCACCGAGCTAGACGCAACGATTAAAGATAATTGTATGTGTGTATATAATCTTTTCATTTCTTATTTTCACTTCATCGTTCTAGGTTCTGTATACATTTCTGTTGGCATTAGATGTTTGTACATTTCTGTTTCATGTGTGTAGCAACATTTTCTCTTGTTTCATTGTTATCTTTTTAACAATTTTTCTTTGGTTTTCTTTCTTTCTTTACAAAACTTTTTAAATGTGATTATCAGATTATCATGTGTGAATTTGCAGTTTTACTTTTGAATCCCTGAAACTATTCCCTCACATGATGAGTAGTTGACAATTCCCTTGAAGCATACACTCACCCAAAAGAATAAGCGTGTGTGTGTGTGGGGGGGGTCATTTTTTAAAAAAGAAAACAAAAGCGTTGTAGAGTCTCTGGATTAAAGCATCAAGTTTCGATCTTACCTTTTCTTTTTCTTCTTTTTATGGTTCTTTTAGTATTAACGGATTGTGACTCTTTGTTTTTCGTTGTTGTTGATTTTTTTTAGTATTGTTGTTGTTTTTTTAATTCGTATTATTGTTTTTTTTTGGGGGGGGCGTTTTTTCTTTGGGGGTTCCATAATTAACCTCTAGGATGCTTTATATATGTTGTTTATTAATACTAACCTCCCCATGAGAAATACATTACTAATATTTAACCCCCCACCTCCAAGATTATAGCCATTTGAGACACTAGAACTAACCCCCCCCCATTTATTTATTTAAAGCTGTATTAGAAAAAGGTAAAAAGTTGATTCAATTTAAGTTCATCATACGGACCGTGCCTTTCGTAGCTGTGGGATTACGGTGACATAGAAGCTTCTAGAAAGAAAAAAAAAAGATCTAAAAAAGCCTAGAAGGCTCCCCCCACACACACACACACACACCCGCCAAAGATAAAGAATTGTTTTTCGGCCAATCAAATGGGCTGGAAAATACTATTTCAGACGACAAAACGGAACCTAAAATAGAAACCCGTAAATAAACGGGTGAGGCAACACAAATTCAGTTGGAACCAGTTCGGCGTCAAGTGAGTACATAATCACCGTCCCGGCCGGAGAGAGTAGCAATTTTGACACACATGCTTGCTGGCTGCTTTGGTCAAGCGAGACGACCACCTAACAGCAACAAGGATCTCCTATCCGTCTAAGAAGACGGACTCTGCAGAATCAGAAGTAGCAGCCAAATTGGCAAGATCTAAAGTTAGTCCAGTTAGTACAGTGGCAATTTGGATACTCGTTCTTACTGGCCTTTTGCCATGCAACTCGTAGTGTCAGCCACAGAAGTTCCCACGTGAAATGAAACGAAGAACAGAAATTCACATAAACTCAAAAAGAAATTCTTCTTTACCTGAAGCAACTTAAGTAATTATTTATTAAACCCGGTTTTGTTAAAAACCTGTATGCAAATTAACCACACCATATATTATGTAAATCTTTATATCTTTGTGATATATATATATAATATTAATAATAATTATAATAATCTGGAAGAATTAGAAATCCGCAGATTCGAGATCATCCAAACAACACTATTGAGATCAGCTAGAATACCCAGAAGAGTATTGGAGACATGAGGAGACACCTCCAGTGAACCACCAGCGTATGTGGCTGTAAAAAATCTAATAATAATAATAATGATGATGATAGTAATAATAATAAAAGACAAAAATAGATAAGACGTAGCAAAATAGCAAGTGCAAAATGTGTGGAAATCCAACTCAGAGAGGCATCCTTAATAAATAATATTTAATCTATGTATTAATGATTTTGACTATGAATTAAATACTCATTGATAAACTTACGCAATTGCTGAGGGTATTGTGACGTAAGTATTGACGTAGTTTCGGTTACAGACATACACACACCGAATCCCCATTATAGTAAGATAATTAAAATTTCCTCCCTAATCGCTTTGATCATTTTCAAATCAATCAAGGTATAATCAAGATATTATTTTTATTTTCCTTCAAAATCGTGTTTCATCTTTTAATGTCTATGATGCTTTGTATCCAAAGTATAAAATGTCAGACAATTTTTAATTGAACCAAACTTGATAAGACGACAAGGAAAAGATATCAATAAAAACTATTATAAAGAACTATGTATGAGGTTTTTAACAAAATCTGCTCCAGATTATGGGGGTGGGGCGTTGTGGGTCATTTAGTGGGATGCTGCTGCTGCTGCTGCTGCTGCTGTTGCTGCTGCTGCTGCTGCTGCTGCTGCTGCTGGTGGTTTTACTAGTTTCTTTTTGTAACACCATTCTATGTGGTTCTTCCTTCTGTTGATAGTTGAGCTGTAAAGAAATTAAGGCAAATGAAGAGATTAAGACAAAAGATACTTTTAAGGTCCAGACTTAATTTCTAGGTTCATAGCTATTTATTGGAGAGAAGATTTTCTAATGAGCCAGTCAATAGCGTGTGTTCCCATTAAAGGTCTGTGTTGAAATGGTTGAGGGTTCTTTCTGTCTTAGGGCTCCTGAAATGCCCACAAGATATAGACAACAGAAGAAGAGAAAGAAAGAGAATATGAAGAGAATAGATGGGGGGGGAGGCAGAAGAAGGCTGTTTTTTTTGTTTTCTTCAACAGCAGTCAAATTGTGAACTTTCATGGAAAATTGAAATTAATATAGGTCATGGCTTCATTTTTATTTTATCCTTTCCCCTCAAATAGAAACTGAAAAACCCTAAAAAGAGCTAGTATTATCTGCGTTATTCGGACTATTGTCCACATCTTCATTGTTATTTGTACAACGTTTCGGCCAATATGCCCTCCGGCCTTCTTCAGGTATTTCTTGTCGAACTCGGGAACCTTCTCGGACTCGGGAATCTTCTTTTCGAACTCGGGAATTTTTTGTCGTAATCGGGAGCCATCACGGAACTTTGAACTAATTGGACACATGGCCTAGTGGATAAGGTAGTTAGGTTAAGACAGTTCTAAGTGACAGTTATCTCTGGATTCCGGGTTCAATCCTGAGTAGAGGTGGTAACATAGAAAAATAATTAAACACAACTCCTACCCCAGCTATGGTTTAGCGGAATGAGAACAGGATACCCCCGTGGACTAGATAAAGGGTTAGGTTCAAAGTTCCGTGATGGCTCCCGATTACGACAAGAAAGTTCTCGAGTCCAAAAGAAGGTTCCCAAGTCCGAGAAGGTTCCCGAGTCCGACAAGAAATACCTGAAGAAGGCCGAGGGCATATCGGCCGAAACGTTTTACAAATAACAATGAAGATGGAGACAATAGTCCGAATAACGCAGATAATACTAATCATCAAGCCTCATCTCAAGCATTCAGAGAAATACCCTAAAAAGGTGTTGATTTCACCTCATATTATCGCCCTATCGATTTGCCAGACTACAATTTGGATTCTTAAAACTTGAAATTTATTGTTTTAATAATATTCCTATTTCATATACACTTTTTATTGATTTTTTTGTTCAAAATTTAATAAAAGAAAGCAAATAAATAGAAAAATACCTGGATCTTGATCTTGCCAGAGAGCTAACAAAGCTGTGGAACATAAAGGTGGTGGGGATACCAATTGTAGTTGGTGCTTTTTGGAATGGTTCCCAAGGGCTTGGAAACAATACTGGAGTAATTGGAGATCAGTGGAAGAATCGAGACCATCCACACCCAAGTACTGTTAATATCGGCTAGAACACTTAAGTGTCCTGGAGACATGAGGAGACTCCAGTGAAAACTACCAGTTAAAACTGGTGTGAAAAACTCATGAAAAGCAACAACAACAACAATAGCAACAGCAGCAGCAGCCAGAAAAGTTGTGATCTGATTGAACATTTATGTTGAAATAAAATCCAAATATTTTGATAGAGATATAATAATCTAAAATGATTTATATCTTTCAATTTTGTTATTAAAATGTCCTAATTTAGTTGAATCAAATATTGACAGTGACACCAGAAGCGACACGAAGAAAAAAATAAAAAGCATTCAAAATGTTGTTATATTAGTAACACATAATAGATTTAAAAATAAAATAAAATTTAAAAAAAACAAAAAACAATACAAAATAACATAATGTTGATAAACAGATATTTACAGAAAAAATGATCAATTGGTGATGAAAAACAAAGAAAAAATGTTCATGTTCGTGGCTCTGTTCAAATAAGCAAGACATATCAGTGGATTATCTATTGGTTGAGATAAAGGAGAGAAGGGAAAAAATGTTGGATAAGATTAAAGAAAACATGAAAACATGAAATACGTTTATATCAGGAGGGGAAAGATCAAAGATCCTTCAATCTCCTGTTAAGATTTAAAACAAAAAATTGCCATAAAGTGTCAGCCATATTCTGTATAATATGATCCTACCACATCAATTCACTGTATATACCTCTAACAGATGATACTTTGAGTTGTGGCTTTTAAAAAATCTTAAGATATCTCCTGATATTGTCCAAAGGTGAAAGTCCTTTCTTTGCTAGTATTGCTCGGTTTTGTCCAATGTCTTTTGAGTCAGCCTTCTTCCAGGAATAAATTTTGGTTTATTTTTCCAATCTTATTTGTTTTTTTTTTTTTGTTTTTTTGTCTTTTGGTTTTTGGGGTTTTTTTTGGGGGGTTTTTTTTTGGGGGGGGGTCTTTTCATTCCATTGTGTCATTATGTCTTTTTCCTTTCTTAGTGCTTTCACTTGTTGTTGACTTTATTTGACTTTCTAATCTCATTTCCCATCCAGATTTTCTGTTCAGGTTCCATCGGGGGGGGGGGGGTACCAATTTTATCACTTGCTTCTATCATTTACTTTGGTGATGTTGTCTATTAATTAAAGTCCTGATTCCTAACTGATTTATCTTCGGTCAAGATTTGTTTTATAATCTTTACATTGTTTTATTTTGTTGTGTTAATATGGATGTTATGATGCTGGGTTCCATGATGCTTTGGTTTTCAGTGATTTGTCTTTCATATTGTTAAGGGTTTCTTCTTGAGCATATTCTTCACAACTAATCTCTCCACATATTTCCATTACCTTCAGATCAAAAAACAACCTTTCTTTAACCCCCCCCCAACTTTTTGCCTGTATTGAGATTAGCAACTTCTCTCCAAATTTCAATCATCTTTTTCCTATAACATCTTTGTGTTGGTTACTTTTAAAAATAACACCGGATAACATTTATGTTATCTATTCTAGCACATTTTTTTGGTGTATTTGTTTTTTGGTCTTTGTGTAGCTGAAATTAGAACAGCCAACATTCAATTGATGCCTAACGGGTCTCCCATGCTGGCTATATAGGGAGCATCTATCGATCATGACACTTAGATCAAACCAGGAATTGATTATTATCTATGCTTATGTCAGAGATATAAACTGTCATGTCTTCCCAGGGAGAACACATGACAGTGGCATTTTTATTCTACTCCTTTCAAGTTATTCACACCAGCTCTCTAATTGTTATTTTTTTCACTGGTGTCTTCTCAGGTCTCCAGAGAATTATCTCTACAAAGTGTTCCATCATTTTGAGAATAAGAAATTATTCATCTGATGTTCATTTAATAAAGTCAAAATAAGATGATTCAAATAAAAAGATATAACAATTATTGTAAATTTGATGAGTTGATAAACTGTTTATTATATAGAATGTCCTATAATGTTTTATTTTTTATTTTTATAAAAGATACTTCATTTTTTAAAGAAATATGGTGTTATTCATGTAATATTGATATAAAGAATTTTTTCAAGTTCGAACTTATAAGGATGAGAACAAAACTGAAACAAATATGAATGCTTGTAGATAAACTTATCTTATATTGTTTCAACCCCCCCCCCCAAAACACACGCCCGCACTCACAGAGCTTATAGTTAAACTGCTTACAACTTGAAGAAAAGAAACACTGATTTGAAAACAAAACAGTGCAGTCTTCAATCCTGTATATACCAAAATGTAACTCTATATTTTCACAACTGTTTACAACCTTTACACTATATATATATATATATATATAATATTATATATATTATATATATATAATATATATATATATATGGGTGGAATTCGTGGATAAATCCACCAAAGTTCATGTCCCGAATACTTTGATGGACTTTGGTGGACTTATCCACGAATTCCACCCATATATATATATATATATATATATATATATATATATATAATATATATATATAATATATGAGAAGTAAACAAACAAACAATGTGTATGATATGGCTTTTTTAGCCAACAATTTTTGGGAGAATATGTGCTTAATTGAAGTCGTACCTAATTTTGAAAATTAATTAATTAATGATTAAGGAATTAGGCGGGCATACCTATTCAAATGTAAGGCTAAACAAATGAGAAAAATCAATCTCTGTATGTACATTTCAGCCTATTAGGCCTCATCAGCAGAGCTATAGACAGGAAGACTGCTTTTTGTGTGATTCGAACCCTGACTGTCAAGCTGACAAGCAGGTACTCTAACCATTACACCAGCTGGTTTTTCCCAGATTTTTCGTTTTTTTTAGAAGTAGGTTATATTCCACTTATGATGACTTTACTACACAACAGTATGAGAAATAAACAACAAACAATGTGTTTGATATGGCTTCTTTTTTTTTCTTTTTTTTTTTGCCGACAATTTTTGGGAGAATATGTGCTTAATTGAAAAAATTGTCGGCTAAAAAAGCCATATCAAAACATTATATTATATATATATATAATATATATATATATATATATATATATATATATATATTATATATTAAAAAAAAAGAAAAAAAAGAAAGAATTCCAGATATTTCACAATATATACAAGATTACAGAAACTTAAATAAATAATAAATAAATACAATTTGATAGAATAAAGTAAAAACTCTAAAAGAAAAAAAAAGTTATTACTATTAAAGTTATGTTATGAAATGTGACATTACCGAATAACGAAAATGATGAACAGAAACATACATTTCCACATAATTAAATGCGTATAATCGCGTATGAATTGATGTGTTTCAACTAGTAAATAAATAAATGAAAAAATAAATAAATAATAATTGTCACTTCCCTTATATGCTTTAAAAATAATAGATAAATCGCTGCTTCTTGGAGCAGCGAAAAACACTTGCAGCTAGTACGTGATCTTCTCTTTGCAGACGATGCCGCTCTATTAGCACTCAGCCTAAAGACACCCAGACCATCATCGATAAATTCTCTGAGACATCAAAAGCATTTGGACTTACAATCAGTATTAAAAAAAACTGAACTAACTATACCAGCCCGCAGCTTGCAATCCACGTCTTGTAAATCCATCTGTCTTCATTGATGGAAAAGCATTGAAGATTGTTGACACATTTAAATATCTTGGATCAACAGTCACATCTGATGGAAAATGGACAAAGAAATCCATTCCAGAATAGGTAAAGCTAGCACTCATTCGGAAATCTAAAATATCGTTTATGGAGTACCAAAGATGTATCTCTTAGAATAAAATTAACATCTACAGAGCAGTCGTGCTTTCACTTTACTGTATGGTGCTGAAGCTTGGACATTTTACCGCAAGCACATAAACCAACTTGACGCATTTCACATGCGTTGTCTTCGTGTCATTTGCGGTATAAAATGGGATGACAAAGTAAAAAAACAGCACAATTTTAAAAAGATGTGATATTGCTGGCATTGAAACCCTACTAGCAAAGATTCAACTTAGGTGGGCTGGTCACGTTGTCCGTATGAATGAGAACAGGCTTCCAAAGAAGTTTTTATACGGGCAACTACCAAATGCTAAGCGTTCCATTGGACGTCCTTTCTTACGCTACAAGGACAAATTGAAGGACAATTTGAAACGCTTAGATATTGACCTGAGTGCTTGGGAAGATCTAGCATCGGATCGGAAGGAATGGCGTAAGGCCTGTTTCGCTAAACTAAAAAGCTTTGAAGAAAATAGACTGAAGCATAGAGATCGGCTCCGCATAACTTTAAAAGAAAAACATTTAACTCCTGCCTTGGATCATTTCGTTGTGCAGTGTGGTTTCATGGCTTGCAGCAGGGCTGGGCTGCTGTCACACTCGAGGAAACATAAAATGCCTTCTTGACAGCATGAACAACATAGGAGGTATCAAATCACTCACTGCTGACCCTCATCTATCGTTCTCGATAGGAGAGTCCACCTTATATATAATATATATATATATATATATATATATATATATATATATATAGTTTTCCATATCAATTTGTTTACCCCTAACATTTTTTTAATAAAAAGTTATTTTATTCTAATCCCAAAATAGCAAGATTTTTATTATTTCTAGCCGAATATTATATAAATCAAAGTATATATTGTTAGGAATTATTTACTACTAAAGTCTACGTCATTAAAACTCTGTAACAAAAAATATGAATAAAGTTCCAAAATAAGTTCACTCCTTATATGGAATATTTATATGCAATTTTAATTTTGGTTACAGATCTTTGTTTTAGTGTTTGCTAATATATTATAATTTACATCTAATGAATGGAATGGAATGGAATATAAAATCAAAACAGTTACATTCATGATAAATGTTTAGATTACAATGACTCATACACTTTACATTTGAAATGAAAAATTAAGAATGATAACTGGCATCATCTAGAAAGATGTGAGATGATTTTGATAAGAGGAAATTCATTGAATTCCTCAGGATTTCATTGAGACTTTCTAAAGCAGCATGTTATCTCTGACCTTTCCTAGGAAGGCTGGTCTCCTTGATGACCTATCAGGGGTATAACCTTTTTTTTTTTTTTACCCTATGCTAAGGACTAAACACTGGATATCAATTCTAAGCAAGTGAGCTTCCTTTCCCCCTGTAGCTTAGCACTGTGGAAGAACCAGGTGCCAGTTAATGGTAATTTCCCTTCTATACAAACAAACAATTCCCCAGACTCTGGTTCTAATTTACTACTTTATAACTGAACCTTGGGCACATATATATCCTCCCAACTTCATTAACAGATTGAACCAAACTCTCACAAAACCCTAAAATAAAGATTCTATGACTTTTACTGCAGAAAATCATATATGTATGATGCTAAATATTGTATACTATTATCATCAGTTTATTTCTATTTGAAATTAAAATCATTTGACCCTCAAAACTTAACAGGATAGTTGTACTTCACACAAGAGTTTTACATTTTCCTGTACTTCCTTCATTGCAATTTCTATGAGTTTTCTGAAAATTATCACAAGAAAATCATCTCAATTCCACAACCTTGAACTTCTTGACCTAACAATAGTGTAAAGCTTATCTAGGCCGACATAAAGAACCACAGAATGCTACGTATTGACATAAACACCAACCATTTTTCCTAGTCTGAACAGGTGTCCCTGACACCTTTTATATGTCTGCTATAGCCACATCACTAAGAGAAGGAGACTGAATTAATAAGACCAACACTGTCATCCTCTAGAAATGATTTATTCTATCTTTAACAGGCTAACCTTCACCTGCCGGTGAATATCACACAGGGATTTTCTATCCGTTGATGGGTATTAAATACCATCCCAAGCAATTGTAATTTCACCTTTTGCCCGAAACCATATACTTGTAAAAACACTCTTCTACAATGAGAGGCTTTTACTTTTGACAGGGTTGAAATTTCATCCTTGAACTTAATCCATAAAGGCCTTATAGAAAAGCTATTTATTACCACTGATATCAAGGGCTATTGGCTACTCCATTAAATCTCAGACAATGAATGTTATCACCACTACAAACAAAACTAGTGACATGACAACACTTCATTGGAATATTAAACTTGAGAGAATGATCAACAATATTATGAAGTAAAGGACAAAAAACTAAATGACACAAGTCACTATAAGGTTTCATTTATCATATAACATCCAAAAGATTATTTCATCCATTCTGTGAGGCATCAACAAGGTGCAAGATTCTTTGATGTTCATCATATAAATGATTCAATAATCTTGCCATAACTACCTTTTGAGTAAACATTACTCACACTATGTAATGTTTTTGTGTGGGACACCACCCAGTGCCACTGAGCTGCACTTCAGCAACCATGAGAATATGTTTTTTATATTAATCTGTATCAGATATTGTTGATCCAAGTGGTGCACAAAGTTTTCTTCTATATTTGTTTGTGTCCAGCTGAATGTTCAAATCATTTACTCAAAATTTTCTAA
>JALAJA010000943.1:0-31674 GCA_023376005.1 Doryteuthis pealeii
AAGAAAGAATCTTGTCAATCCATTTAATGCTGATTCGGTCATTTTGATATTCGGTGTCTTAACTGTTGTTAACTTAAATAACTTAAATATGTACTAAACAGACTCATCCTGCTTAACTCGGGTGATCAGCGGGAAACGCTGTTTCAAACATGACTTTTAATTAGAATTAACCTTTATCTTCAATTCCACTTTTCCTTAAAAGAATATAGTGAAATACATCACTAATTAGGAACTGAGCCTATTTAGCAGTGACCACCCCCAAACGGAGTTTAAACAGGTTAGAATTCAGAGGTTTCCTTCGCTGCTAGACTGGTTGCCTAAACCAAGGTTAAGAGCCCAGTCAGCTCTACTATTGAAACCATAGGAGAGTAGTTGGATTCTTACCTTTCCGAATGGTATTAGCGGCTATGTGAACTGTAGCTTCGTCCAGCATTTGAACTCCAAATAAGATAATTGTCATTAATGTCTTTATTCAGATGAATTGTTAATATGCCATTAACTTTTTAAGGTGCACCACAGAGGTATTTTGTGCAGTTTCTTACATAATACGTAAGATATGTTGGGCACTATTTGTTTTTCTTCAACTCCATAAGCACAAATAAAGAATAAGAACCATCTGTAAGAAAACTTAAAGGCATTAGACATGGATGTAGAGGACTAGAAAAGAGCTCGTGCAAATGAAAGTACCCGAATAGGTTATAAATGCATCATCTCGTTCGGAGTCTGACCGCTGTGTTGACGAGAGAGGCTTGTTTTTTGGAGGGGGTCGAAAGTAAAGAGTGAGATACCGAGAGAGACAGACTAAGAATAAGTATTGTACAAATCCTAGTAGTAATTTTAGTAACGCACGTGTTACCCCCCAGTGAAAAAAAATTTTTTTTCCGTTTAAACCAGTATTAAGTATAATTTTTAGAATTTTGAGACTTAAGGTAAATCATTTTTACTCGTGATTTTAAATTGAGAGGGGCTAATTTATAATCTTAAATGGTATATATGATTTAAAAAAAAAACAAAAAACAAAAAAAACAAACGAAAAAGTTGTACTAGTATTAAGAAAAATAAATAGATAGCTGGGAATGGAATAATTTATTGTGCTAAATCACCATGCTATTTTTTCGTTCGGATTTGAGAGTTTCATGTTGGGTCAACTTAGTTGGAAATTTCACACTGATTTGTGTCGCATTTTTTTAGAGAAACGGTAATAAAGAGGTTTTTATAGAAAAACCACCGCTTTGAGATATCATGTGGTGAATATCCTATTTAAATTAGGTACTTCGATAACTTTCGAAAGTCTTGACAGACCTGCATTCTCCCGATTTTTGTCGTGCAGTAAAGCTCCGAATGGAATACGCGAAAAGGTTTCAAGGCCTTGCTTCGCACGTGATTTTAGTAGTAAAAGAAAAATGGCGACTACGCCTGATCAGATTTTGTCATGCAGTAAGTCCGAATGGGATACGCGAAAAGGTTAAAAGCCCTGCTTCGCACGTGATTTTAGTAATATTTTTTTCCCGTGATATACAAGATGGCGATCTCTTCATTTTTTTTGGCCCAGGTTGAGGCCTTTTGTTCGAACGAATGGCAGATGGTGAATGCATGGAAATTGTAAATTGGTAGAATTTGAATTTTAGATCGAAATTAAAAGGAAAATACTTAAGAGTGGAGCCCAATAGAAATGAATATATGATACAGTAACTTTTTACTTTTTGTCAGTATGTTCGGTTTTGGAATTTTTTTCTCCCCGAAAGTTTTAATATATTGATCAAGGATTGGTCTTGGTAATTTATTTGTGTACCTAAAATTATTGAAGGTTTTAGAAAATTTATTTGTGAATTTGTGGCCTTGCTGTAATTTTTCTGGATCGAGTTCGGACTTGTGTTAATTTGTATGGAGATTTTTTTCCCAATTACGATTTCCTTGTTGGGCGTCCATGTGGTTACCGTATTTTCGGAAAGATATCTGCGCTCTGAGTTTAAGATTCCGATATGTCGGAATGAGTTTTGGGGTTCTGAAAAAAATCAGAATAACAGAAATGGCGAGTGACCTGCCCCTGTGTTTTCTGATGAATAATTTTGAATCATAATGAGTTTTGGGGTTCCAAAGAGGAATAGAAGAGAAACGGTAAGATCCGTGCCCCGGTATTTTCTGTAGTATTTGAGGATTATGAGTATTTTGGGTTATGATGTTGGGGAATGGTCTCCAGGAAATTTTGGTTGAGAGTGTTTCGGATCCAAATGTGGATAGCAAGGTCAAGGAAGAGTAGAACAAAGCGTATGGGAAATGAAGGCTCATCACAGCATAGAAATGCTGCAGTTAGAAGTTAGTGACTGGAAACGATAAAGCTAGCCAAATAAAATAGCATACCTTCCCAAATAGCTAGAATCGGGCCCTTATAAATAAGAAAAATGTAACTCATCCCCATCTCGTTTTATCATCAGACTTTTTATTAACAACTATAGGTAATGTTCTTGTTGCATGAAAAACATAGTTTCGAATTTTGAATGTAAAGGAAAATTAGGTGCATACTCGAGCGGAGATACACATGGTTTTGTCGAGGGTCATTTGCTTGATGTCTACAGGAACTTTTGTTCTGGTCTTTGAAAAAACAAAAAAAACAAAACAAAAAAAAACACGAACTTTATGAAAAAAAAAGAAGGGAATAATGGACATGACACTCTCAGGGTTGCCAATTTTGGTAAACGATTTGTAAAATGTAATTGCATGTATTTTTTTGTTGTTGTTCTTGTAATTTGTTGTTTTAAAATCATGTATGTACTCGGTGGTGTGGTGACGGTGTGGTGACGGGCGTGGAAAAATATTCACAAGGAAGATTTTTGAAAAAAGGGTTAGTGAGGTATGTTATGGTTGGTGATAGTCGCATTTGTTTTGCGCGGGAAGTACGAAAAGACAAGGAAAAATTGAACTGGGAAGACAATGGATAAGGTAGACAGAAAGTCTAGTATAACAAAAAGACTTCCTCTGTACAAACGGAAAATTGAACAAAGAGACTGGAAGGGAAAATAAGGACTTCCGGTCAAGGAAAAAAAGGATGTGTGGGCGGTCGTCAATACTTAAGCGGTCATCAGTCAGCCCAGAGTCAGACCCAAGAGAAGACGGCGAACAGAGCGGACTGAGTGACCGCTGACACGGTCGATCGCTGACAGAGAGCAGTGAGGCGCGCCCCGCACCTTCCACCAACAGCAGTAGTAGTGCCCATTATCAATGCCCGTCACCACACACACCACGTACAGCCGAGATGAGAGAAATAAAGTCAAATCTCCTACTACATAGAGCATGCCTTGTGATTTCATTTGAGCGACAACTGGGTGCGTCGGCCTAGGGGTTAGCAACGTCTCCGCTGTAATACCAGCAACGTATACGATTCAGAGTAGCGAAGAAGGCCTATGCAACACTGATATCGTCTGTTCAGTTAGTCTCCCGTTCTCGCCTTGCTCTTCATATATCAAGTGGCTGCCACTTAGCCCATTCATTACGGGACACAACGTCAGATACCTAAATGGCTAATTCTCTTTTTCTAACCAGTTATTGCCAAAAAGCCGTTTGGATAATAAAAGCCGTTTTCAATGCCTTTTGAATTTTTGACCATTTCGTCCACTCTACCGTACCATAAATACACACACTCTCCACACAGTCACACACAAATACTCGCATAGATATGTGTAACTCCACATAGACACACACAGCTCAACACAGAAACCTTACATCTACAGACACATATACATGCCTAGACTACATAGATATAATTAGACTCTGCTTATCTAACCAAGGCGTCACATCGTGGTGCAATGGTTAACAAGCAGAGTCCTTGCTGGATGCCCCATACTTTTCGAACTTGTGTCACTTGCGAACCCTAGTATACAGGTTGGGTAATATCTACTCTGTTATTTGGCATGCTTGCAACTATACAAATATGCACATTGGACTTTAATATGTACCCAGTCAGAGGGACCATATAACATACTTATTATATTCTAAGGTCTTCAATCTTCTGCTGGACAGTTTTGGGTTTTTGGGGGGCTGGATCTTTTTCTTCATCGGAGTCATCTCTCTCTGTTTCTGATTCCCGTTTCTATTCCTATAGATTATGAACACGGAGACATATTTGTCTACTCATAATTTATTCAATTTCTCGATATCATCTTAACAAGGAGAATCAGCACAGATACGCAACATACATCTTGTCCCTATAGACGCTAGCTCTACTCTGAACTAAATTACAAAGGCTAATCTAATCACGTGATTTCCTAAGCCAATCAGAATCCCGCTTTGGATGACCTCGGGGGTAAAACTTTGTCATTCAAAATTCGTTCCATTACCTTTAATTTTTGATTCTATGTCACAATAGGAAGCCAGAAAACTACGTCAATCTATATTCACTTTCTACTGATAATATGTCGACACTATCGTTTGAAACATTATGTGGTAATCAAGATCTCGAAACCGAGGAGGCTCATAGTGTTTCACAAGAAGTTATAGAAAATCCAGATTCAATCAGTCCAGTTAAACCGACATACTTTATCTCCATCTTCTGAAGTCGAATGTAGTTCTCAAATTCCCAATGAGACAGAAGCCATTACAAATGAGCGGAGGGCGAAGAGAAGACTCTCAATTGAAAAAGATTTAGCATTTGTCATAATATAATATATTATATATATATTATAATATATATATGTTTAAATAATGCAGCCATTTTCTGTCTGCAAGTTTGTCCTTTGTTTTTTTCGTTATATAAACACAACCATGTAAACAACGACTAAAAATCTTAGAAGCACTGCATATTAAGAACACACAAATCCAAAAATAAACAAAATAAACTTGATAATAGCACCAACATTCTAAAATGCCTATAATTACTATAAAATTATATAGCAAAAGTAGTAATAATAATGACAATAATAATATAAAACAACAATAATAAACAAACCTATATAATAATAAACACAACCTATATAAATGGAAAATAGAATAGCCATTGTTGTACGGTTCAAAAAACCTTGAAGATGGCCCACGATAGGGCAGAAAGTACTTGGTCTATGACATATGGCAAATACATCAGCCAATTTTCGCCAGATATTACAAAAATAATCCGACAATACTAAAAAAAACAAAGACAAAACTTGCAGACAAGAAAATGGCTGCATTATTTAACAATATATGCCTACAAGATTGACCACCAACAATTTTCTTAGATCACACACTTATTTAGTAACATGATAATTTCCATTTGATCTCAACCACACAGATTATTACACTTTACTTATTTAACCAACATTTTTCAACAATAATAATATATTTTTTATAATAATTAATATAACAATATTTTCCCCTAAAACCCCCCACCATTTACACTCCCTATTGACCAATTACAATATAACTACTGATAAAAATAAATAATCAAAAATATACATCCTTATTAACCAATAATTATTTTCACATAATTATAACCACACTAACACTATTTGCATAAACATTCACTAGCACACAATTGTCATCAGAATAATCATAATAATAACATAAATAATAATAACAATAATTTAATTAATAATAAATTAAATACAATAAAATAACTAATGATTATAATAATAACATAACAATAAAATATAAATAATAATTATAATAATAATAATATTAATAATAACAACAATTATAATAATATAAATTACAATAACAATAATAAAAAATTTCAATAAAAATTATAATAAAATATAAATATAATATACTATAACAATAATTATCATTATAACAATAATGTATTTAAATATAAACTATAATAATAATAATAATAATAATAATAATATAACATAATAATAACAATAATTCATTCACTTATACATAATTGTAATATTAATATATATTACTTCAAATAATCAGTACCAACTATAAAACAACAATACAAAACTCTTTCTAATAAATAAAAAATAAAATAAAATAAATAAATAAAATAAAATAAAAAACTTTTCATTTTTAAATCCCAACCCACACCTACACACCTAAACTTCCTCTCTTCTCTAATATAAAACATGAAAATTTCTTTTCATGACATCTCTCCCCTACCTCTTACCAATACACACACACACACACACACACACACAACCTTGAGTTTTCACTTCCGCTGTCGTTTATCGCAACAGAAAAAATTTATACACACACACACACAACCACATACCTAAAAAAAATGCACAATGTTTCCTTTCAATACACACACTTACAGCGCCACATACTCACGCCATAAAATAGAATATTTGATGTCATATTTCAAAACCGTCTCTTTTTTCAAACTTCAAAAATTTTTTAAACAGACTGAATGACGGATTACCACCGCTTTTCTCATTATTCTGTGATGAATAATTTCTTATCTTATGCCCTGAAGATGATCTAATTAATAGAATCGAACACTGCAGCGTCGAGCAATAAACTCACCACTTAACCCATTTAAACCTGTGTTTTTTCATTTTTCTTGATATATTACATATATCATTATATATTTATCTATATATATATGTAAACTGGAAAAGGTGACTTACCGGTGAATATGGTCACGATGGTTAGGTGGTGCAGAATTCAGCGGGTTAAGTCAGCGATATAACAAATTCAAAGTGCTCAATACGTAAGTAGAGCAAATTTATTATAAATAGGTACAAGTGATAACTATTTATATATATATATATATATATATATATATATATATATATTATATTTTATATATCTCATATATATATATATATATATATAATATATACATATATATATATATATATATATCTCATTATATATATCTCATTATATATGGGTATATCATTATATATATATATATATATTATATAATATATAGTTTACATAATAAACTAGCAGGACCTGTGGATATAACCCCAGTATGATAATTTATTTATTACAACGTTAGATATGTTGACTTAAGAGCCATTGCAAATAGTTCAATATGTAAAAAAGGATATTAATCTGGATTTAAACTCTCTCCTCTGTTTTTCGTTCCTTCTATTCATCATCGATTGAAATAGATTAGTGTTATTATTTTCGCGTTCACATACCCTCCCTCTATCTTTCTCCAACTCTCTTTCTTTCTTCTCATAAATTTCTTTCTGTGTAACATGTCCTTTCTTTCTTTCTGATAAAAACGGAATGCTCCATTATTTAGTTGAGGTGACGACACTCATAAGAAATAGGAATTCGGCGATAAAGTGACACCAGATAATCAGTATTTACATTTTTGCATTTCATCTTGGATGATTTAGACGGTTTCACTTTGAGCCAGAGGGTGTTGCAAATGATAAACGGTCGAAAAGTTAAGCAACACCAGTACTAATATATAGATGGTACAGTATTATATATAATAATATAGTATTACACCTCCACCCCCACACATATTATTGTATTATATATATAGTGATATATATAGTAATATAATATAGTATTATATATATATATAGTATATATAGTATTATATATAATATATTATATATTATTATATATATAATATATAGTATTATATATAATGTGTACACACACACAAACACACACACACACACACACACACACACACACACACACACACATATATATATATATATAATAAATACGTAGTGTTGAAAAGTTCTCGGTTTAACCAAAGAGAATTATCTAGAGCCATAAACATATATGCTTTTTCCATATATCAATGCTGTATTCAACACGCCTTGCAAACTGTTTCCGCAGTTTGTTTAAACCCTCTGACGAAAGTATAATTAAGAAATGAAATAAAATGTAATTTCTGTCTTATTTGGTTGAGAACTTTTCATTATCTATTTCATATATGTGTATATTTCAATTCTTCTTTTTCTTCTTTTTCTCATAAGACTTTACATTTCTCTTTTATCTAATCTCACTTTGTAACCATGGCATGCGCGTATGGGAATGTGTGCATCTGTATGCAAGTGAACATGTGTGTGTGTGTGTGTGTGTGTGTGTGTGTGTGTTTAAATGAAAAGGTTCTCGCCGGCCCATATATCTACCATCGCGGTTTTATTATTGGTCTCGAACAGTTAATAGCAATATCAGTCGGATTAAACAGGGGAATCTTAAGCCGGCCGGTCAATTCCGGCCTTTGAAGTGTTTCCGTCTTGTTCTCGGCTTGTCTTGCACTTCCAGGTTTCATGGCCTCTCTCGAACCACTTCATTGATTTTATTCCGTTTTATTTGAAGTCTTACTATTCAACCAATCTTCCACTTGCCCACCCATCATCTACAAAATACCGACAGAAACATTATTAGGCGTATAAGACAAGCAACCAACCAAAAGCTAAAATATACAACTCAGCTTGTATTCAATGGTTATTTAACCTCTGAGCCACTGTGTAAAAACGTTCATGGATGACCTGAAAAGCTTTTAACCAGAATCACGTTTTATACAAGTCAATATCGAAGCTTTATGGCTGTGAAACAGAGTCGTAAAAGGTACCCCCCAAAAAAAACAAAACAAACAAACCCAAAACATAAATAAACAAATGAGTAAGACAAAAAGAAAACCAATTTTGTTGAAATGAAAGCAACAAAGAGCTACTTTTATTTTACTTTTATTTTATTTCAGTACTGAAAAGGCAACGGAGGTAAATAAAACAGTATATGCAGGGCAACTGTACTGATATTTGTTTTTCTTTTGTTTAATAAGAAAGACGGACGCCTAATATCATCGTCTACGTCTTGAGTGCTGTGTCTTTTTTATTTTTTGTAAGGACAGGAGCCTAAAATCGTCGTCCACGTGTTTGGTTGGGAGTTTTTTTATTTTCAGAAACAGGAGTTTTGGCTTGATCGTGCTGATGTCGTTGTGGTTTTATAACTGGTTCTAGCAGTCAGAGTTTGAACTTAAATGAATTTCATCAGGTCAACATACTCAGCTGGAAGATTAGTCACTTCCGAGGCGGCATCAACAGCATCTTCGAGGCCATCCTCAAGGATGAAGGTTTGTGTGTGTGTGTATGTGGTGAGTATGTGTGCGCGTGCATTTGTGAGGTGTATGAAGGCATTCACCCGATGTGGCTTAAGCCGTCCCGCATCCGTATTCATGGCTATATTTTCTAAGAATTTTATTCGAAGGTGATCCCCAGTCAAATTTGTTTCGAAATCAGAGGTTTCCTTCTCCTTCCTAGAATGGTTGCCACACCAGGGTTAAAGATCCCAGCATTTCCTACGATTTACCCATAACAAGATGGAGATCAGCAAAGCGTTTGAAAGGTACTAGGATGTATCAGGGGCCAAAAGTAACCGTGAAAAGTCGGTGGGTTTAGGTTTGGGTTTGGGTTCCCTTCAGTTAGACGGACTAGCCGTGCCAGATGTTCGGCGTCTGGTTCGGTCCCGATGCCCAGCTGGCATAAGAATGGTCGAAGTTGCTAGATAGGGTCGTGGCAACTACCAGTTGGATTCATACCTTTTCTCAAGGGTGTTAGCCTCTATGTAAAATGCAAAACGGCCCCGTTCAGAATTTAACTCGACCATAATCATTTCCCACGAGCGCCCCGTGAGGAAGGTGATTTTATGTTAGATAATTTGTTTTTTTTGTGTTGTGTCAGATTTCGATTCGATGGTTGAGGTAGAGTGATGGTTGAACTGTTGTCATTGCAACCGTTTAATAAGTCACAACGAGAAATGCTATACGTTGCTTACAGGTTTAGTTTGATCTTGTTTTTAGGGTATATCAAACCCTTTTTCGGGTCATTTATTGCCAAATCAAGCCATTCTATAAAGAAGGACTCACGTTGCTTACAGTACCTGACGTTATTTAAGTGATCACCCAATTAAGTACTGAACGGGGTGGATCGCTGCTTAACTTCTGAAATCTAGTGGGAACAGTGCCTTTCAGCGTGAATTGACGGTCATGTTATATTTTTTAAGTTCATCCCATAAAAGTAAACATATGGTCTGCACATTCTGGTCTGGTGGGTACGATAATCTATTGATCTAAATATTACACAAATTTGGCACAAGGCCCACAAGAGCGATGAAGGCTGGCTATAACTATCCTAAATTAACTTAACTAGTTTATTTACTCACGCAAACATATGAGGATAATCTTTCACATTATGTCGTTTTAATTAAAAAAGAAATTCGCACTACACTCATCAAACATACCAGTCTATGAATTTTTAATATAATCCCATATGTACGATTTTATGTACAAAAAGAAATCCCAAACGAAATGTGAATGAATAAAATAAAACATACAATTTTAAAAAATGTAAAAAAATATCGTTAGTGTACTCTCGTCACTGCAAAATATGGCATAAACCTAGTTGACGCAGTCGAAAAAGTGCAGCGAAAAAAATGCATCACTTATAAGATGTAAGAGAATTAGGTGCAGAATTTGTAATTCAAATGTTTGAAACAACCAAAAATCCGGCAAATCCGGCGGCGTCACTGCTGGGCCGGGCCACGTCCGCTGGATGGATAATGGGCGGATCCCTAAAACATCTCTATAACGGAACTTTCATCTAGCAAGAGACAGATTAGTCACCCCAGCTGCGAATTAAGGATGTCTGCCAGCAAGATCTCAAGCCATTAACATCAAACTCTGTCAGCTGGGAAAATTTGGTTCAGGACCGTTCAGTGGCGGCAGCTCTCTGTAGCGAGTTATTCATGTCTGAAGTCAACCTGGCGCAACACCATGGAACAAAGAGGAAGGAACAACAACAGAGTACCAAACACACCATCAACATATTCAAGACCAGCCTTACATGCGCCATCTGTGGTCTAAACTGTTTTTCAAAACGTTGGCCTTCATTGTCATTAGAAACACTGTGCTAGAACGTAACGCCAGGGCACTATAAATGTATGGTCTTTCGAGACTGCAATACCGATAATGATATTATTCTTTTCACTCCTCTTGAGTTTTTCACATCAGCATAAGCTGATGGTATTTCACTGGAGGCTGACTAACAACAAGTCTCCTCATGTCTCCAGGACTCTTCTGAGTATTCTAGCCGATTGCGGCAGTGCAGTAGTCTGGATGGTCTCAATTCTTCCTCTGATTTCCAGATCCTTCACTCTTTTCCAAGTTTATTTGGGACGTTCCAAAGTGCACCAACTACAATTGGTATCACTTTTCACTCTTATATCCACAACTTTTTCAATTCTCTGGCAAGGTCCAGGTATTTAGCCATCTTTTCATTTTCTTCAGCTTCACACTGTGATCTGCTGGAACTGCTAAGTCCACCAGTTGACACGTTCTCTTTTTGTTTTGTTAAAACACTAGCTCTGGTCTCCTGACTGGTATATGGGGATCCGTCTTATCTCAAAGTCCCAGAGAATTTTATGCATTTCATTCTCAAGAACAGATTCTAGTTTATGCATATACATGTTGTTGCATGGTCAAAAATTTACTTTTTTGCATAATTCCCTGTGGATCCCCTCCCAACCCAATCGTGCCTAGCTTTTGTATTCCCGTGGTGCTAGTTTGTTACATTCACTTAATACATGGTTTACAATCTTATCTCTCACCGTACAGTCTTCAAATTCATTCACATTTCGTTTGGGATTTCTTTTTGTACATAAAATCGTACATATGGGATTATATTAAAAATTCATAGACTGGTATGTTTTGATGAGTGTAGTGCGAATTTCTTTTTAATTAAAACGACATAATGGTGAAAGAATTATCCTCATATGTTTTTGCGTGAGTAAATAGAACTAGTTAAGTTAAATTTAGGATAGTTATAGCCAGCCTTCATCTGCTCTTGTTGTGGCCTTGTGCCAAATTTGTTGTAATATTTAGATCAATAGATTATCGTACCCACCAGACCAGAATGTTGCAGACCATATGTTTACTTTTATGGGATGAACTTTAAATAAATATAACATGACCGTCAATTCACGCTGAAAGCACTGGTTCCCACTAGATTTCAGAAGTTAAGCAGCGATCCACCCGTTCAGTACTTAATTGGGTGATCACTTAAATAACGTCAGGTACTGTAAGCAACGTGAGTCCTTCTTTATAGAATGGCTTGATTTGGCAATAAATGACCCGAAAAGGGTTGATATACCCTAAAACAAAGATCAAACTAAACCTGTAAGCAACGTATAGCATTTCTCGTTGTGACTTATTAAACGGTTGCAATGACAACAGTTCAACCATCACTCTACCTCAACCATCGAATCGAAATCTGACACAACACAAAAAAAAAATTAATCTAACCAATAAAATCACCTTCCTCACGGGGCGCTCGTGGAAATGATTATGGTCGAGTTTAAATTCTGAACGGGGCCGTTTGCATTTTACATAGAGGCTAACACCCTTGAGAAAGGTATGAATCCAACTGGTAGTTGCCACGACCCTATCTAGCAACTTCGACCAATTCTTATCCAGCTGGGCATCGGGACCGAACCAGACGCCGAACATCTGGCACGGCTAGTCCGTCTAACTGAAGGGAACCCAAACCCAAACCTAAACCCACCGACTTTTCACGGTTACTTTTGGCCCCTGATACATCCTAGTACCTTTCAAACGCTTTGCTGATCTCCATCTTGTTATGGGTAAATCGTAGGAAATGCTGGGATCTTTAACCCTGGTGTGGCAACCATTCTAGGAAGGAGAAGGAAACCTCTGGATTTCGAAACAAATTTGACTGGGGATCACCTTCGAATATTAAATTCTTAGAAAATATAGCCATGAATACGGATGCGGGACGGCTTAAGCCACATCGGGTGAATGCCTTCATACACTCACAAATGCACGCGCACACATACTCACACATACACACACACACAAACCTTCATCCTTGAGGATGGCCTCGAAGATGCTGTTGATGCCGCCTCGGAAGTGACTAATCTTCCAGCTGAGTATGTTGACCTGATGAAATCATTTAAGTTCAAACTCTGACTGCTAGAACCAGTTATAAAACCACAACGACATCAGCACGAATCAAGCCAAAACTCCTGTTTCTGAAAATAAAAAACTCCCAACCAACACGTGGACGACGATTTTAGGCTCCTGTCCTTACAAAAAATAAAAGACACAGCACTCAAGACGTAGACGATGATATTAGGCGTCCGTCTTTCTTATTAAAAACAAAAGAAAAACAAATATCAGTACAGTTGCCCTGCATATACTGTTTTATTTACCTCCGTTGCCTTTTCAGTACTGAAATAAAATAAAAGTAAAAATAAAAGTAGCTCTTGTTGCTTTCATTTCACAAAATTGGTTTTCTTTTTTGTCTTTACTCATTTGTTTATTTATGTTTTGGGTTTGTTTGTTTTTGTTTTTTTGGGGGGTACCTTTTACGACTCTGTTTCACAGCCATAAAGCTTCGATATTGACTTGTATAAAACGTGATTCTGGTTAAAAGCTTGTTCAGGTCATCCATGAACGTTTTTACACAGTGGCTCAGAGGTTAAATAACCATTGAATACAAGCTGAGTTGTAATATTAGCTTTTGGTTGGTTGCTTTGTCTTATACGCCTAATAATGTTTCTGTCGGTATTTTGTAGATGATGGGTGGGCAAGTGGAAGATTGGTTGAATAGTAAGACTTCAAATAAAACGGAATAAAAATCAATGAAGTGGTTCGAGAGAGGCCATGAAACCTGGAAGTGCAAGACAAGCCGAGAACAAGACGGAAACACTTCAAAGGCCGGAATTGACCGGCCGGCTTAAGATTCCCCTGTTTAATCCGACTGATATTGCTATTAACTGTTCGAGACCAATAATAAAACCGCGATGGTAGATATATGGGCCGGCGAGAACCTTTTCATTTAAACACACACACACACACACACACACACACACACACATGTTCACTTGCATACAGATGCACACATTCCCATACGCGCATGCCATGGTTACAAAGTGAGATTAGATAAAAGAGAAATGTAAAGGTCTTATGAGAAAAAGAAGAAAAAGAAGAATTGAAATATACACATATATGAATAGATAATGAAAAGTTCTCAACCAAATAAGACAGAAATTACATTTTATTTTCATTTCTTAATTATACTTTCGTTCAGAGGGTTTAAACAAACTGCGGAAACAGTTTGCAAGGCGTGTTGAATACAGCATTGATATATGGAAAAGCATATATGTTTATGGCTCTAGATAA
Source organism: Doryteuthis pealeii (assembly GCA_023376005.1). NCBI lineage: Eukaryota > Metazoa > Mollusca > Cephalopoda > Myopsida > Loliginidae > Doryteuthis > Doryteuthis pealeii. The sequence goes on from JALAJA010000943.1 coordinate 14,096, forward strand.
TTCTCTTTTTGGTTAAACCGAGAACTTTTCAACACTATCGTATTTATATATATATATATATATGTGTGTGTGTGTGTGTGTGTGTGTGTGTGTGTGTGTGTGTGTGTTTGTGTGTGTGTACACATATATATATAATACTATATATTATATATATAATAATATATAATATATTATATATAATACTATATATACTATATATAATATATAATACTATATATATATTACTATATATATCACTATATATATAATACAATATATATGTGGGGGTGGAGGTGTAATACTATATATATATATATAATACTGTACCATCTATATATTAGTACTGGTGTTGCTTAACTTTTCGACCGTTATCATTTTGCAACACCCTCTGGCTCAAAGTGAAACCGTCTAAATCATCCAAGATGAAATGCAAAAATGTAAATACTGATTATCTGGTGTCACTTATCCGCCGAATTCCTATTTCTTATGAGTGTCGTCACCTCAACTAAATAATGGAGCATTCCGTTTTTATCAGAAAGAAAGAAAGGACATGTTACACAGAAAGAAATTTATGAGAAAGAAAGAAAGAGAGTTGGAGAAAGATAGAGGGAGGGTATGTGAACGCGAAAATAATAACACTAATCTATTTCAATCGATGATGAATAGAAGGAACGAAAAACAGAGTGAGAGAGAGATTTAAATCCAGATTAATATCCTTTTTACATATTGAACTATTTGCAATGGCTCTTAAGTCAACATATCTAACGTTGTAATAAATAAATTATCATACTGGGGTATATCCACAGGTCCTGCTAGTATATATGTAATACTATATATATATATATATATATATATATAATATAATGATATACCCATATATAATGAGATATATATAATGAGATATAATATATAATATATATATATATTATTATATATATATATATATATATATATATTATGAGATATATAAATATATATATTTATATATATAATATATATATATTATAATATATATAAATAGTTTATCACTTGTACCTATTTTATAATAAATTTGCTCTACTTACGTATTGAGCACTTTGAATTTGTTATATCGCTGACTTAACCCGCTGAATTCTGCACCACCTAACCATCGTGACCATATTCACCGGTAAGTCACCTTTTCCAGTATACATATATATATAGATATATATATATAATGATATATGTAATATATCAAGAAAAATGAAAAAACACAGGTTTAAATGGGTTAAGTGGTGAGTTTATTGCTCGACGCTGCAGTGTTTCGATCTATTAATTAGATCATCTTCAGGGCATAAGATAAGAAATTATTCATCACAGAATAATGAGAAAAGCGAGTGGTAATCCGTCATTCAGTCTGTTTAAAAAATTTTTGAAGTTTGAAAAAGGAGACGGTTTTGAAATATGACATCAAATATTCTATTTTATGGCGTGAGTATGTGGCGCTGTAAGTGTGTGTATTGAAAGGAAACATTGTGCATTTTTTTTAGGTATGTGGTTGTGTGTGTGTGTGTATAAATTTTTTCTGTTGCGATAAACGACAGCGGAAGTGAAAACTCAAGGTTGTGTGTGTGTGTGTGTGTGTGTGTGTGTGTATTGGTAAGAGGTAGGGGAGAGATGTCATGAAAAGAAATTTTCATGTTTTATATTAAGAGAAGAGAGGGAAGTTTAGGTGTGTAGGTGTGGGGTTGGGGATTTAAAAATGAAAAGTTTTTATTTTATTTTATTTTATTTTATTTTATTTTTTTATTTTTTATTAGAAAGAGTTTTGTATTGTTGTTTTATAGTTGGTACTGATTATTTGAAGATTAATATATATTAATATTACAATTATGTATAAGTGAATGAATTATTGTTATTATTATTGTTATTATTATTATTATTATTATTATTATTATAGTTTTTTATATTTAAATACATTTATTGTTATAATGATAATTATTGTTATAGTATATTATATTTATTATTTTATTATAATTTTTATTGAAATTTTGTTATTATTGTTATTGTAATTTATATTATTATAATTGTTGTTATTATTAATATTATTATTATTATAATTATTATTTATATTTTTATTCTTGTTATTGTTATTATTATAATCATTAGTATTATTGTTATTGTTATTTTAATTTTTATTAATATTAAATTATTGTTATTATTATTATGTTATTATTATGATTATTCTGATGACAATTGTGTGCTAGTGAATGTTTATGCAAATAGTGTTAGTGTGGTTATAATTATGTGAAAATAATTATTGGTTAATAAGGATGTATATTTTTGATTATTATTTTTATCAGTAGTTATATTGTAATTGTGTCAATAGGGAGTGTAAATGTGTGGGGGGTTTAAGGGGAAATATTGTTATATATAATTATTATAAAAAATATATTATTATTGTTGAAAAATGTTGGTTAAATAAGTAAAGTGTAATAATCTGTTGTGTGTTGAGATCAAATGGAAATTATCATGTTACTAAATAAGTGTGTGATCTAAGAAAATTGTTGGTGGTCAATCTTGTAGGCATATATTGTTAAATAATGCAGCCATTTTCTGTCTGCAAGTTTTGTCCTTTGTTTTTTAGTATTGTCGGATTATTTTTGTAATATCTGGCGAAAATTGGCTGATGTATTTGCCATATGTCATAGACCAAGTACTTTCTGCCCTATCGTGGGCCATCTTCAAGGTATTTTGAAACCGTACAACAATGGGCTATTCTATTTTCCATTTATATAGGTTGTGTTTATTATTATATAGGTTGTGTTTATTATTGTTGTTGTTATTATTATTATTGTCATTATTATTACTACTTTTGCTATTATAATTTTATAGTAATTATAGGCATTTTAGAATGTTGGTGCTATTATCAAAGTTTATTTTGTTTATTTTTGGATTTGTGTGTCTAATATGCAGTGCTTCTAAGATTTTTAGTCGTTGTTTACATGGTTGTGTTTATATAACGAAAAAACAAAGGACAAAACTTGCAGACAGAAAATGGCTGCATTATTTAACAATATATATATATATATATATATATATATATATATATATGACAAATGCTAAATCTTTTTTCAATTGAGAGTCTTCTCTTCGCCCTCCGCTTCATTTGTAATGGCTTCTGTCTCATTGGGAATTTTGAGAACTACATTCGACTTCAGAAGATGGAAGATAAAGTATGTCGGTTTAACTGGACTGATTGAATCTGGATTTTCTATAACTTTCTTGTGAAACACTATGAGCCTCCTCGGTCGAGATATTGATTACCACATAATGTTTCAAACGATAGTGTCGACATATTATCAGTAGAAAGTGAATATAGATTGACGTAGTTTTCTGGCTTCCTATTGTGACATAGAATCAAAAATTAAAGGTAATGGAACGAATTTTGAATGACAAAGTTTTACCCCGAGGTCATCCAAAGCGGGATTCTGATTGGCTTAGGAAATCACGTGATTAGATTAGCCTTTGTAATTTAGTTCAGAGTAGAGCTAGCGTCTATAGGGACAAGATGTATGTTGCGTATCTGTGCTGATTCTCCTTGTTAAGATGATATCGAGAAATTGAATAAATTATGAGTAGACAAAATATGTCTCCGTGTTCATAATCTATAGGAATAGAAACGGGAATCAGAAACAGAGAGAGATGACTCCGATGAAGAAAAAGATCCAGCCCCCCCAAAAAACCCAAAACTGTCCAGCAGAAGATTGAAGACCTTAGAATATAATAAGTATGTGGTATATGGTCCCTCTGACTGGGTACATATAAAGTCCAATGTGCATATTTGTATAGTTGCAAGCATGGCCAAATAAACAGAGTAGATATTTACCCAACCTGTATACTAGGGTTCGCAAGTGACACAAGTTCGAAAGTATGGGGCATCCAGCAAGGACTCTGCTTGTTAACCATTGCACCACGATGTGACGCCTTGGTTAGATAAGCAGAGTCTAATTATATCTATGTAGTCTAGGGCATGTATATGTGTCTGTAGATGTAAGGGTTTCTGTGTTGAGCTGTGTGTGTCTATGTGGAGTTACACATATCTATGCGAGTATTTGTGTGTGACTGTGTGGAGAGTGTGTGTATTTATGGTAGCGGTAGAGTGGACGAAATGGTCAAAAATTCAAAAGGCATTGAAAACGGCTTTTATTATCCAAACGGCTTTTTGGCAATAACTGGTAGAAAAAGAGATTAGCCATTTAGGTATCTGACGTTGTGTCCCGTAATGAATGGGCTAAGTGGGCAGCCACTTGATATATGAAGAGCAAGGCGAGAACGGGAGACTAACTGAACAGACGATATCAGTGTTGCATAGGCCTTCTTCGCTACTCTGAATCGTATACGTTGCTGGTATACAGCGGAGATCGTTGCTAACCCCTAGGCGACGCACCCAGTGGTCGCTCAAATGAAATCACAAGGCATGCTCTATGTAGTAGGAGATTTGACTTTATTTCTCTCATCTCGGCTGTACGTGGTGTGTGTGGGTGACGGGCATTGATAATGGGCACTACTACTGCTGGTGTGGTGGAAGGTGGCGGGCGCGCCTCACTGCTCTCTGTCAGCGATCGACCGTGTCAGCGGTCACTCAGTCCGCTCTGTTCGCCGTCTCTCTTGGGTCTGACTCTGGGCTGACTGATGACCGCTTAAGTATTGACGACCGCCCACACATCCTTTTTTTCCTTGACCGGAAGTCCTTATTTCCCTTTCCAGTCTCTTTGTTCAATTTTCCGTTTGTACAGAGGAAGTCTTTTGTTATACTAGACTTTCTGTCTACCTTATCCATTGTCTTCCCAGTTCAATTTTTCCTTGTCTTTTCGTACTTCCCGCGCAAAACAAATGCGACTATCACCAAACCATAACATACCTCACTAACCCTTTTTTCAAAAATCTTCCTTGTGAATATTTTTCCACGCCCGTCACCACACCGTCACCACACCACCGAGTACATACATGATTTTTAAAACAACAAATTACAAGAACAACAACAAAAAAATACATGCAATTACATTTTACAAATCGTTTACCAAAATTGGCAACCCTGAGAGTGTTCATGTCCATTATTCCCTTCTTTTTTTTTCATAAAGTTCGTGTTTTTTTTTGTTTTTGTTTTTTTGTTTTTTTCAAAGACCAGAACAAAAGTTCCTGTAGACATCAAGCAAATGACCCTCGACAAAACCATGTGTATCTCCGCTCGAGTATGACACCTAATTTTCCTTTACATTCAAAATTCGAAACTATGTTTTTCATGCAACAAGAACATTACCTATAGTTGTTAATAAAAAGTCTGATGATAAAACGAGATGGGGATGAGTTACATTTTTCTTTTTTATAAGGGCCCGATTCTAGCTATTGGTGAAGGTATGCTATTTTATTTGGCTAGCTTTATCGTTTCCAGTCACTAACTTCTAACTGCAGCATTTCTATGCTGTGATGAGCCTTCATTTCCCATACGCTTTGTTCTACTCTTCCTTGACCTTGCTATCCACATTTGGATCCGAAACATCTCTCAACCAAAATTTCCTGGAGACCATTCCCCAACATCATAACCCAAAATACTCATAATCCTCAAAATACTACAGAAAATACCGGGGCACGGATCTTACCGTTTCTCTTCTATTCCTCTTTGGAACCCCAAACTCATTATGATTCAAAATTATTCATCAGAAAACACAGGGGCAGGTCACTCGCCATTTCTGTTATTCTGATTTTTTTCAGAACCCCAAAACTCATTCCGACATATCGGAATCTTAAACTCAGAGCGCAGAATATCTTTCCGAAAATACGGTAACCACATGGGACGCCCAACAAGGAAATCGTAATTGGGAAAAAAATCTCCATACAATTAAGCACAAGTTCCGAACTCGATCCAGAAAAATTACAGCAAGGCCACAAAATTCACAAATAAAATTTTCTAAAACCTTCAATAAATTTTAGGTACACAAATAAAATTACCAAGACCAATCCTTGATCAATTATATTAAACTTTCGGGGAGAAAAAAATTCCCAAAACCGAACATACTGACAAAAAGTAAAAAGATTACTGTATCATATATTCATTTCTATTGGGCTCCACTCTTAAGTATTTTCCTTTTAATTTCGATCTAAAATTCAAATCTACCAATTTACAATTTCCATGCATTCACCATCTGCCATCGTTCGAACAAAAGGCCTCAACCTGGGCCAAAAAAAAATGAAGAGATCGCCATCTTGTATATCACGGGAAAAAATTATTACTAAAATCACGTGCGAAGCAGGGCTTTTAACCTTTTCGCGTATCCCATTCGGGACTTACTGCATGACAAAATCTGATCAGGCGTAGTCGCCATTTTTCTTTTACTACTAAAATCACGTGCGAAGCAAGGCCTTGAACCTTTTCGCGTATTCCATTCGGAGCTTACTGCACGACAAAAATCGGAGAATGCAGTCTGTCAAGACTTTCGAAAGTTATCGAAGTACCTAATTTAAATAGGATATTCACCACATGATATCTCAAAGCGGTGGGTTTTTTCTATAAAAACCTCTTTATTACCGTTTCTCTAAAAAATGCGACACAAATCAGGTGAAATTTCCAACTAAGTTGACCCAACATGAAACTCTCAAATCCGAACGAAAAAATATAGCATGGTGATTTAGCACAATAAATTATTCCATTCCCAGCTATCTATTTATTTTTCTTAATACTAGTACAACTTTTTCGTTTGTTTTTTTTTTTTTTTTTGTTTTTTTTTTTTAAATCCATAATACCATTTAAGATTATTAAATTAGCCCCTCTCAATTTAAAATCACGAGTAAAAATGATTTACCTTAAGTCTCAAAATTCTAAAATTATACTTATACTGGTTAAACGGAAAAAAAATTTTTTTCACTGGGGGTAACACGTGCGTTACTAAAATTACTACTAGGATTTGTACAATACTTATTCTTAGTCTGTCTCTCTCGGTATCTCACTCTTTACTTTCGACCCCTCCAAAACAAGCCTCTCTCGTCAACACAGCGGTCAGACTCCGAACGAGATGATGCATTTATACCTATTCGGGTACTTTCATTTTGCACGAGCTCTTTCTAGTCCTCTACATCCATGTCTAATGCCTTTAAGTTTTCTTACAGATGGTTCTTATTCTTTATTTGTGCTTATGAGTTGAAGAAAAACAAATAGTGCCCACATATCTTACGTATTATGTAAAGAAACTGCACAAATACCTCTGTGTGCACCTTAAAAAGTTAATTGGCATATTAACAATTCATCTGAATAAAGACATTAATGACAATTATCTTATTTGGAGTTCAAATGCTGGACGAAGCTACAGTTCACATAGCGCTAATACCATTCGGAAAGGTAAGAATCCAACTACTCTCCTATGGTTAAATAGTAGAGCTGACTGGGCTCTTTAACCTTGGTTAGGCAACCAGTCTAGGCGAAGGAAAACTCTGAATTCTAACCTGTTAAACTCCGTTTGGGGTGTCACTGCTAAAATAGGCTCAGTCCTAATTAGTGATGTATTTCACTATATTCTTTTTAAGGTAAAAGTGGAATTGAAGATAAAGGTTAATTCTAATTAAAAAGTCATGTTGAAAGCAGCGTTTCCCGCTTGATCACCGGAGTTAAGCAGTGATGAGTCTGTTTAGTACATATTTAAGTTATTTAAGTTAACAACAGTTAAGACACCGAATATCAAAATGACCTGATTCAGCATTAAATGGATTGAAGATTCTTCTTATTCTACTTCTCTTTCTACTTTCTCTTCTGCTTCTGTTCTTATTGTTAATGATAATGATCAACTTTCTTGCCTGATGCCTCATTTTTGACCATTGATAGAGTCAAACTCGTTTTCATATATAGCTATTTTCAATTCCCACGCAATTTCTAAAGCTACGTCCTATTTTATTCCTAAGCAATTTAGAATATGTAACTCGATTTCAATTTCAATTCCCACGTATTTTTGCATTTTACACAATTTAGCATATATAATATATATATATATATATATATATATATATATATATATATGAATGTATGTTTGTGTGTGTGTCTGCGTGAGCGCGCGCGTGCGCCTCGGTGTTGCTTTTCTTTTTGTAAGCCGCAGAAGTTTGACAATTAATCAAGCTTTTTATCATTTTGGTTTTACAAATTATATATTCATCTTGCATCATTTTCTTGCAATTCTTATGTGAGAAGATAGAAAAAAGGCAGAAGCTAAAGGAGACATAACAGACTAATAAATAAATAAATAAATAAACACATGTTGGGAACTGCTGAAGACGTAAGGAGGAATTCATAAACAACGTTCTCCTGAGGACTCCTACACATGGGCACATCAATGTTGGCCGATCTGCCAAAAATTGGATTCATCAGGTCTGTGCAGACACTTGATATTAGTTAGAGAACCTGCTAAGAACGAGAAGGGAAGATGGAGAGAGAGATTCAAGGGAATCCTTGCTACATGCTTTGGATGATGATGATGATGATGATGATGATGATTCATACCATATAATTAAGTTTTCGGCGTTTTATCGACAGGCGTTCCCTACCAAGTGTATGCAAGGGGACATAAATTTACTATTTTTCTAAGGTTGATGTAAGAATTGGAAAAAAGGAGAAATGCCCAAGAAGGCATAACTAAGAGATATATAAATAAATAAAGACATGATCGGCATTTCTAGAGAAGGAAGCGACGTTCTCCTATGGAATCATACACATAGACACACCCTTTGGTCAACCCACAAAACCTTAAATGTATCAGTTGTAAATGAACACTGAATGCCATCTAGAGGACTTACCAAGAGCCATGTCTGATAGGGACAGAGGTTGGGAGATTGGGAGAAAGAGAAATATGACCCATTTCTGCAATCGTCATGTCGACTAGTGTTGGCCGACTAACACAAAGTTATATTCATCGGCTCTATAAGGACACTGGATGCCGTCTAGAGAACTTAACGGTGACTGAGAGCGATGGATGGTGAGAGAGAGGGAGAGAGAGAGAGAGAGAGAGTCAATGGAAACGTACTGACGACAAACCTTGTGGATAATGATAAATAATGGTCTCTTTAAGCAGTGCGACACGCCAGGAACATATTCGTATAATATGCATTCAACTATGAAATAAACTGAATTTATCAATTTTATGCCTAAGAAAGGTTAGATGAATTCGTTTTTATCCACATCTTTTCAGCCATGGAACATTCTTAGTAGATCAATGTTTAAATGTTTACCTATGTGTATATTTTGACATTGTAAGAGTCACACAAGTGTGTGTAGGTACTTTAGCGTATGTCTTCGAATGATGTTTCATGTCTGTATAATCTCAGCACAGTGTCTAGACGAGGCTACTTAGGAATTCAAGACAGATGAGACATTTATTATTATAGAAGCGGCGAAACCCGTCATCGAAAGCGTTTCACATGTGCCAATTCGCCGTTATTTAGCGGCGAACTTCACAGTAAATTACACGCCGTGAGGCTAACCAGACGGATCGAAAATAATCCTTGACATGCGTAATTCTGTTTATCGTTTTCAATTAACCAATAACTGGTGTGTCCATTGAATTAGATGCGCCGTTACGCACAAATTTACCAACAAACTGGAGGCAAGATTGACGACGTAGCAGATTTCATTACAGACAAACAGAAAAGAAAACCGTTATTAAGACAGTTGCTAGCTTCTTAGGACAATTGTCCAGGAGAAAAATAGAATATTATGGAGCGGAAATGAAAATTTGTGTGCATGCGTATATTCTGTAGAAATCTGATCGACGAAGTAAGTCACTGTAAGAATTTAGTCGGTTTAAATCTTGGTCAAGGTTTTATCAATGAGTTTGGAGATTTCTTAACTCACAATCACTACCTCGAGCGACTAACACAATGAGCACTATATATATAATATATATATATATAATATATATATATATATATATACGAGGTGTGTCATAAAAATATCGAGATTGAAACTGTATTTACCAAGATATAAACGAACAATGAATGGAACGTTAATTATTTTCAGAATACAGGCGTGTAAAAAAATACAAAAATCTAGATACTTTTTAACACGCCTATATATATATATATAATATATATATTATATATATACTATTTATATATATATAATAGTAAGTTTTTGATATGTACGTGTCGATCTATAACAAAAGAACAGAGAAGTCATTCAGATTTGAAATATTGCATATAGATTAATATCCTTCTAACTATAAAAACGTCAAATTTGTTATTGATTTCTTACTAATTAAGGGATATAATCAATTAATTAAGCCAAAATCACCCCAATTGCGGAACTGTCCATATACCAGCACCTGCTGATAATAAAATATTGTCTGCTGCTGACTTTTTGTTACAGCGATTTATAGTGATTTACAGCAGAAAATGTATTTTTTTGCGAATAAATTTCGCAGTCTAAGCTGTTCTACTAGGAATTTATCACCTATTTTTGGTCCAATCTTTAAAATATTTATATTGTTGAAAATGAAATAATATAATCTTTCTGAATATGCAATTTTTATGCGTTTTTATGAATTGAATTATTTTTTTAAAGCGAGTTTTTTTTAAAAATTGGCTTCAGAGAGCTGATTTGTATGATTGTTTTTCATTCTAAATTTTTGAGAAAAAAACAAATTCATTTTTCTCGCCTATTTACGGTTCAATCTTCTTTAAGATATCCATTGGTTCGAAGAGGAATGAAATAATCTCTCTAATATGTAATTTGATTGAGTTTTTTATCTATGGAATTATTTTTTACAGCGAGTTAAAAAATATATATTTTGCTTCAGTTAGCCTAGAATTCGTAGTATTATTATTTTTTTCATGCCTTAAATTTTAACATAAAATCAAATCTTATTTATCGCATATTTCTGTTTTCAATCTTAAAATATTTATTTTGTTAGAAAAAGATCTTTCTAAATATGTAATTAGTATTTCTTTTCATACATTTTTAAAGGCGAATTAAATAACAAATCAAACGAAAACACTTAACGAAAACTCAACGGTGTTTTTTTATAAAATTCCCGTCGTTCGTCAATTGTAAACAAAATGTTTTTTTTTAATTTTTCATAATCACGTTAATTTATTTATTCTAATATTAGAAATACAAATAAAATCAGGATACTAATGTAGAAGTGCGCAAAAACATAATAAAATTAGATTACCTAATATATTTCACGAAATACCTGAAAACTCAAATTGTTATCAATTTATGATATAGTATACTTTACTATAATAATTTGACATTCGAACGACTACGTTTTTAATTAATAATGTTATAAGATTATTTATCGTTTTACATAAATTTGATTACTTTTATTTAATTCTTTTTTTTCTTTTCAAATATTAATTTGAAATTTAGCAAATCGCGTCATTTATATTTTATTTTAAAATTACAGTTAATCATTGAATTAACATTTCTTACTATATCATTATGTGATGGCTAAACTTGCAAATCGGTCGGAAAATTTCGGGTGACCCAGAAAAAACCAGAACGCATAAATGTTGTAATAAAACTGTTAATTTTAAACTTGGCGGGAGGATAGGGTTAGGGGTAGGGTTGTAGTTGGGTTTAGAGTTACTTTAATGAGAAAATAAATAATAAATTTTGTTTTCTGCTTTTCTGGGTCAACCTGTAATGCAGGGTGACCAAGAAGGAAAAAACAGAACCCACAAATTTTGTAAATAAAACTGTTAATGTTACGAGGGGGTTTTAGGGTTAAGGGTTAGGGTTAGAGTGGGGTTTGGGGTTAGTTTAATGGGAAAATAAATAATTTGGGGTTCTGTTTTTTCTAGTCACCTGTAATATGTTTTAATTTTTCGACCGATTTGCAGTTTAGCCATATGATGTCATTCCCTCAAATCGCGACGAAAAGAAAATTTTCCTGACCTCGCACCAGGCAAGATTAAATTAAGATCGTTTTTACGTAGTGATTTTTATGGGTTCATCTGTGAGGACCGAACTCGCTATTTCAGTAGTAATAGATTGCCAACGATTATCAACCATGTTTTTATTCGACTACCGGGCTTTCGCGGGTAGCCGCTGCTAGTATATATATATATATATATAAATGATATATTATATTATATATATATGTATAGGTGTGTGCAGAGACTTGAGTGTGAGGAGATAACCGCGTACGGAACTCTCCTTTTTTTTTTGACGATAGTTTGAACAATGATATGGAAACTCATTTTTAATTTACAGCCGATACTTCTATCTCGTATGTTTGAAATACGCGCAGATGTGAAACTTCGGGTATTTCAAAGTAAAAGATAAACATTGTTGAATAATGAATTTTAAAAGCTATTGCGTCAATTTATGGATAAAAATAAAGATTACTTTTTAGTTTAAGAAAGAAGCGCTAAGTGTTAAAAAACAAACACGTAAAAAATCTTTTTTTTTTTTGTTTTCTTTTTTTTTTTAGCGTAACAGAGCCTATTTTTTAAATCATGGGAAATGTAGCACTAAAAGTATCAACAACAATAAATTTTTGTTGCTTTAATGATTTAATATGGCTCTGTTACCGTAAAAAAAAAAAGAAACAAAAAAAAAAGATTTTACGTGTTTGTTTTAACACTTAGCGCTTCTTCTTAAACTAAAATTAATCTTTATTTTTTTATCATAAATTGACGCAATAACTTTTAAAATTCATTATTCCACAATGTTTATCTTTTACTTTGAAAATATGCCCGAAGTTTCACATCTGCGTATTCAAAACAATACGAGATAGAAGTATCGCTGTAAATAAAAATGAGTTTCCACTATCATTGTTCAACTATTCGTCAAAAAAAAAAAGGAGGTTCTCTCGTACGCGGTTTATCTTCCTCACACTCAGTCTCTGCACAGCCTATACATATTATATATTATATTATATATATATATATATATATATATTTACTAGCAGCCGGCTACCCGGCGAAGCCCGGCTAGTCGAGATTAAAAACATTGGTTTGATAATCGTTTGCAGATCTATTACTACTGATAGCGAGTTTCGGTCCTCGATAAGAAGATGCCCATAAAATCATCTACGTAAAAACGATCTTAATTTATCTGGCCTGGTGCGAGGTCAGGAAATTTTTTTTCGTCGGATTTGAGGGATGACATCATAGTGGCTAAACTTGCAAATCGGTCGGAAAAATTAAACATCATTCAGGTGACCTAGAAAAAACAGACGCTCAAATTATTTATTTCCCATTAAACTAACCCAAAATGACGGTGCCCCAACCTCTAACCCTAACCCTTAACCCTAAAACCCCCTCCGTTAACATTAACAGTTTTATTACATTTGTGGTTCTGTTTTTTTCCTTCTTGGTCAAGACCTGCATACGGTTGACCCAGAAAAAGCAGAAAACAAATTATTTTTATTTTAATTTTCTCATTACAAGTAACTCTAAAACCCAAACTACAACCCTCTGTTGGAACCTCACGCCTATTCCTCCCGCCAGAAGGTTAAAATTAACAGTTGTTATTACAACATTTACTGCGTTTGTTTTTTTTTCTGGTCACTCCTAGAATTCTTCGCGACCGATTTGCAATGTTAGCCCATCACATAATTGATACTAAGTAAGAAATGTTAATTCAATGATTAACTGTAATTTTTTAAAAAATCAATATAAATGACGCGATTTCGCTAAAATTTCAAATTATATTTGAAAAAGAAAAAAAGAAATTAAATAAAGGTAATCATAATTTATGTAAACGAGTATAATGGATCTTATAAAGACAATTTTATTTAATTTAAAATCGTAGTCCGTTCGAATGTCCAAAAGTTAGTGTGATGGAGGTAAAGTATGACTATACTCATAAAATTTGATAACACATTTGAGTTTTCAGGTATTTCGCGTGAACATATAGTAAGGTAAATCTAATTTTATTTATGTTGTGCCGCACTTATTGCTACATTAGTATCCTGATTTTGATTTTGTATTTGCTAATATTAGAATTAATAAATAACGTGATTTTGAATAATGCTAAAAAAAGAACTTATGGTGTGTTACGAATGAACGAACGAGGGAATTTATAAAAAACACGTTGAGTTTTCGTTAAGTGTTTTCGTTTGAGTTTGTTTATTTAATTCGCTTTAAAAATGTATGGAAAGAAATCTAATTACATATGTTATGAATAGAATGCTTTCGTTTCTAACAAATAGAATATTTTGATAAGATAGAAACAGAAATATGCGATAAAATAAGTTTGATTTATTGATGTATAAAAATTTAGAGCATGATAAAAAATAATACTACGATTCTAAGGCTAACTGAAGCAAAAATAATAATATTTTATTTACTCGCCTGTAAAAAATAATTCCTATCAGATTAAAAACTCAATCAAATTGCATATTTAGAGAGATTATTGTCATTCTCTTTCGAACGCATATGGACTATCTTAAAGAACGATTGAACGCGTAAATGGCGGAGAAAAATTGAATTTGTTTTTTTTTTCTCAAAATTTAGAATGAAAAACATCATACAAATCAGCTCTCTGAAGCCAATTTCTTAAAAACTTCGCTATTTCAAAAAATAATATCATTCATAAAAAACGCATAAGATCAATTGCATATTACAGAAAGATTATATTATTGTTTCATTTTCAAAACAATATAAATAATTTTAAAGATTGACCGAATCACGGTGATAACAATTCCTAGTAGAACAGCTTAGACTGTGATAATTATTCGGCAAAAAAATACATTTCTAGTTGTAAATACTATAATATCTGCTGTAACAAAAAGTCGCCAGCAGACAATATTTTTGTATCAGCAGTGTGCTGGTATATGGACAGTTCCGCAATTGGGTGATTTTGGCTTAATTAATTGAATTAATACGCCTTAATTAGTAAGAAAGTCAATAACGAAATTTTGACGTTTTTATTAGTTAGAAGGATTTATTATTTTAGTTAGTCTATGTTGGGGGCGTTTATGCAGATAGTTATCAAATCTTGATGACTTCTCTGTTCTTTGGTTCATCAACCTGAGGATCGGGACACGTCATATCAAACGAACTTACTTTATATTATACTATATAATAGTAGATGATATTATATATATATATATTAGTATTATAGTATATAAGGGCGTGTTAGAAACGTATCTAGTATTTGTTGTGTATTTTTTTACGCAACGCTGTATTCTGAAATGAATTAACGTTCCACGTTCATTGCTTCGTTTAGTGATGCTTGGTAAATACAGTTTCAATCTCGATATTTTTATGACACACCTCGTATATATATATATATATATATATATGATAGATATATAATAGTTATAGTTAGGCTAGTTGTGTTAGTCGCTCGAGGTAGTGATTGTGAGTTAAGAAAAATCTCCAAACTCAATTGATAAAACCTGTGGGTACGCAATGCATTATCAAGGACGCTCGCAGCGCTAACTGGGATTAGCTCTCTGACGGATCGGGAGGGCTTCGTAATCTGTGGACGGATGTCGTATCAGATTTTCTACAGAACTATACGCATCGAGCACACAAATTTTTCAATTTCCGCTCCATAATAGTTCTATTTTTCTCCTGGACAATTGTCCTAAGAACTAGCAACTGTTTAATAACGGTTTTCTTTTTCTGTTTGTCTGTAATGAAGTTGCTACGTCGTAATCTTGCTCAGTTTTGTTGGGTAAATTTGTGCGTAACGGCGCCATCTAATTCAATGGACACACCAGTTATTGTTAATTGAAAACGATAAACAGAATTACGCATGTCAAGAGGGATTATTTTTCGATCCGTCTGGTTAGGCCTCAACGGCGTGGTGAATTGTACTGTGAAGTTCGCCGCTAAATAACGGCGAATTGGCACATGTGAAACGCTTTCGATGACGGGTTTCGCCGCTTCTATATATAATAAATGTCTCATCTGTCTTTGAATCCTAAGTAGGGCCTCGTCTAGACACTGTGCTTGAGATTATACAGACATGAACATCATTCGAAGAACAATACGCTAAAAGTACTTTACACACTTGTGTGACTCTTAAATATGTCAAAATATACACATAGGGTAAAATTTAGAACATTGGATCTACTAAGAATGTTCGCATGGCTGAAAAGATGTGGATACAACGAATTCTATCTAAGCGCTTTCGCTTAGGCATAAAATGATAGAATTCAGTTTATTTCATAGTTTTGAATGCATATTATACGAATATTTCCTGCGTGTCCGCACGCTGTTAAGAGACGCATTATTATCATTATTCCACAAGGTTTGTCGTCAGTACGGTTTCATTGACTCTCTCTCTCTCTCTCTCTCCCTTTCTCTCACCATCTCGCTCTCAGTCACCGTTAAGTTCTCTAGACGGCATCCAGTGGTCCTTATAGAGCCGAATGGAATATAACTTTGTGTTAGTCGGCACAGCCACTAGTACGACATGAGAAGGATTGCAGGGAAATGTGGTCATATTTCTCTTTCTCCTGAAAAATCTCCCAACCTTGTCCTATCAAGAGATGGCTCTTGGGTAGTCTGCTAGATGGCATTCCAGTGTTTTCATTTACAACTGATACATGTTTAAGGTTTTGTGGGATTGACTAAGGAGGTGTGTCTATGTGATAGTGATTTGCCATTATGGAAGTCGCTTCCTTCTTGCGGTAGAATAGCGATCATAGGTATTTTGTATTTATTTTATATATATCGCTCTAGGTTGATTGCCTAATTCTTTGGCATTTTCTTCCGCTTTTATTCCAAATTTCTTACATTCCAATCGTGCTTGGAAAACTACGAGTAAAAAGTTATTTGAATAGTGTCCGCCTTGCATACACTTGGTAAGGGAACGCCTGTCGATAAAACGCCCGAAAACTTAATTATATGGTATGAATCATGCATCATGCATCATCATCATCAATCGATCCAAAGCATGTAGCAAGGATTCCCTTGAAAAAATTTTCCTCCTTCCCCTTTCTCCCCCCATCTTCCCTTTCGTTCTTAGCAGGTTCTCATAACTAATTCAAAGTGTCTTGCACAGACTGAATGAATCAATTTTTGGCAAGATCGGCCAACATTGATTGTGGGCCCCATGTGTAGGAGTCCTCATGGGGGAGGAACGTTGTTTATGAGTTCTCTTACGTTCTTCAGTCAGTTCATCCAAGATTGTGTTTATTAGCTATTTATTTATTGTAGTTTAGTTCTGTATGCAGTCTCCTTTGAGCTTCGTGCCTTTTTCTAATTTGTCCTCGAACATATAAGATTGCAAAGAAATGAGTGCGCAAGAATGAACTATATAAGTTTTGGTAAAACCGAAAATGATGAAGATAAGCTTGAATTAATTGTCACACTTCTTGCTGGTACAATAAGAAAGCCAACACCGAGGTCGCAACGCGTCGCGCGCGTTCATCGCAGACACACACACAAACATACATTCATATTATATATTATATATATATATATATATTAGTATATATATAATATGCTAAATTGTGTAACATGCAAAAAATACGTGGGAATTGAAATTGAAATCGAGTTACATATTCTAAATTGCTTAGGAATAAAATAGGACGTAGCTTTAGAAATTGCGTGGGAATTGAAAATAGCTATATATATGAAACGCAAGTTTTGACTCTATCAATGGTCAAAATGAGGCATAGGCAAGAAAGTTGATCATT
>JALAJA010000944.1:0-23733 GCA_023376005.1 Doryteuthis pealeii
GACAGTTAATACAGTGTATGAATGGAAATTTTTTGCGAATTGGGTTACGATTTAGGGGTTTGGGAATTAAGGTTGTTTTTTTAATTACGTATTGCTTAAAAAAAAACAAATCCCCATATATTTAATTAACCATTGAAATTAATTATTGAATCCAACGGTAGACACATTAGTCTCAGTTGTTTGTGTTAGTATTGCAATGTATAATTTCAATTAAACTTGGTTTTAAAAAGTACATTTTTCAACATTAAATGTATAGTAATTTGATTTTTTTAAAAGCAATACATAATTAAAAACAATATTGATTCCCAAACAAGTTTTCCAAGCTACGAGCCGTCACACGGTTGATTTTTTGAGAGCTAAAATACGAGGTCCGAGCGAGCTTCAGATAGGCTTATCTTATTATAATTGAGATTCTGTGTCTTCTGTTTAACCGAAAACTACGTCACGCTTACGTCACCTATATGATTGTTCCAACCCCTATGGTCCTATGGCAAACACTCAATCCCTTTTATAATATATAAGCTAGAAGCTGATGGCTTGGGTCTAGTGATCTGGATATGACGTTAAACTTGCCTCTAGTAAAGTTCGAATTCATCACCAGGTTTTCTCTGACCTGGAGTGGTAGTACCTGTTAGGGTCTCATCTATGGGTTGAATAGAAAATAAGTTTAAACATGTGTTTAAAAATGACTTTAAATACAACATTTTTAATGCCCATCAAAAATGAATAAAACAATCTCATATCTTTTGGAAAGGTATGAATATATCTCCCCATACACACTCCAACCAGATATGGATGAATAGTAGGGACAGACTTGGGACAGCTAGGGTACGGCAATCAGACTCTTTGTATGGCTAACTGCTCTTGGGGGAGGGAGGGGTTGGCTAAATACATGTAAATCGAAAATGTTCTGAAATTAACCATTGTTTATTCTAACTCCCAGGTCTTAGGTTGCTTACAAAGATGTCACCCATATTAATACTGAACAAACTCCTCGATGCTTAACTTTGTTATACTAACGGAAACCGCAGACCCGTATAGCGTCTTCTTCTTCTTCTTCTTCTTCTTCTGTTGTTGTTGTTGTTGTTGTCCTTCTTCTTCTTTTTCTTCTTCTTCTATGCTATCAATAATAGAAAACTACTGAATGATTATTTCATACGTTTTTTCAATTCGAAACGGCGAATTTCAGTCCCTTTGAACAACAGGCCAGCGTCTGAAGCAGGAAAAAAACCTTCAGTTATGTGGGGCTTTTTGGCGGCTATCCCACGGGATCCGACTGTAGAAATGTCAGAGGCCGGTCCCAAGAGGAACAATAGAATTCAACCTGAGTTTCAATTTCTTCAAGACTCGAGCGCTCCTTTGCTTCATCTACCTCCCCACCTTCATCCCCAAACAACACAGAAAGTGTCCGACGGGAATTTTAGAAAAGAAACATGCACATCGGGTAAGAAAGAAAGAAAGAAAGAAAGAAAGGAAAATGAAAGAAAGGAGGAAGGCAGGAAGAAAGAAAGGAAGAAGAAAAGTAAGTAAGAGATCTAGGGCGTTTTGGTGTGAGAGAGTTGGTTCAGGGTGGGAAAACCTACTCTAACAGAATATTTGTGCTGGTTCTTTGAGAAGAAGAAGAAGAAGAAGAAGAAGAAGAAGAAGAAGAAGAAGAAGAAGAAGAAGAGAAGAAGGGGAGTGGTTGTAGATTTTAAAAATTTAAGAAACGAAAAAGCTTTTTTTTTAAAAAGGAAATACTTCTAAAAGATGATGATGATGATGATGATGATGATAACGTAAAAGTAGAAGAGGGTGAAGACTATGAAAGAAAAAAGAGCAAGAAAAAAAAAGAAAAAGAAAAAGAAAGATAAGAGTAATTATGTTATTTTCACCATCCTTTCTTTCATTACACTCATTTTCATTTATTTTCATTCTTCCTTCATTCCTTCTTCATTCGTACTTTCATTCCTCCGCCATTCTTTCTTCATTCTCCCTTCATTCCTACTTTCATTCCTACTTTATTGCTTCTTCATTCGTACTTTTATTCGTACTTTTATTCCCCCTCCATTCTTCCTTCATTTCTTCTTCATTCCTACTTTCATTCCTACTTTATTCCTTCTTCATTCCTACTTTCATTCCCCCTTCATTCTTCCTCCATTCCTCCTTCGTTTCTCCTCTATTCTTATTTTCGTTCCTCCTTCATTATTACTTTTATTCCTAGCTCATTCCTACTTTTCCTTTTTCTTTTCACTTCTCTTACATTTTCCTCCAATTTTTCTTTTTCTTTTCTTCTTTCTTTCAATTCTTTCTTTCTTTCTTTCTGGTTATTTATAAATTTATACCATTGTTTTATCTCAAGAGATTTTTGCTCATAACGTTTTCGTACCTTCCTCCTTATCATCATCATCTATTTACCAATCCTCTCCCTTCTCCCCCTCCCCCCTCTCTCTCTTTCCTCTCTCTCTTCTCTCTCTCTCTCTCTCTCTCTCTCTCCATCTAAGAGATGATCCCCCCTCTCTCTCTCACGTCAGATTATCCAGATTAACTCCCAACAGATGCTGTCAGATTCAATTTCTATAAAACAATCGGCCTAATAAGCTTAATCATTTCGTTGCCATGACAACAATGATTGCCAAACTCAATTGACTATTAACCGAGATTTTGTCATAACAAAGATGACCACGTGACAATCGTTGGTCAAAACACAAACGCCGCACACGCAGAGTTGGTGGGGAAAAGGAACAATTACTTGGGCTAGACGGGCGATCGGAGAGGCCCCAGCAAATCAATCAGCTAGTCACAAAAAGCCCTAACAATTATAAGATTATCCAGACCGTATTGCTCTTATGACAAGCCCCAACCCTTTTTTATCATATGTGCTAGAAGTCTGTGACTGAGGGTCTTGTTCTGGTCATGGCGTTAAACTGCATCTAGTGGTGAGGTTCCGATTCTGGAGCTCTGGGCAGTGTACTCCTATTTTGCCATTAATTCCAGCTTCATTCTGAACAGGAGTGATAGTACCTGTTAACGTACCATCTATGGATTAAAAAATGATTATTTGAAAAATTAGAATACCCAACATGATTAAAGGAAACAAAAACATTTTCGGCATAAAATAATCCGACAAGGGTTGACATGCCGTAAAAGTCCCAGCAACTAACCAACCAACCATATAACTAAGAAAATAAATCTATTATACACTTGGAAGCCGAAAAACGAAAAGGATGTAAAAACTTGAAACACAAATTAACTTGTACATAGGCTAACACATTGTAAAAAGAGATTGAAAAGAGGAAAACATAACCATTGTTTGGATTGATGGACCATATTACCTTAAGGCACCCCTTTTCGATTTCGTATCATTAGGCCATTTTTTATTTACACCGTTAATATCCGGTTGTTTGTTAGGGGTTAGGGTTAGGGTTACAACCCCAACCCCAAAGCCCTAACTCTAACCCCTAACAAACAACCGGATATTGACGGTGTAAATGAAAAAAAATGACCTAATGACACGAAATTGAAAAGGGGTGCCTTAAGGTAATATGGTCCGGATAGATTACAAAAAAAAAACATATTTCATGGTTCAACAACCATTGATAGCAAAATTTTCGTGAAGAGAAGAGAGAGACAAATAATTCATTTTAAAGGTTTGTTTATCTAAGGTTACTTAATATCATCTGGGGTTATTTAATGCCACAAGCTTAGAGAATTGCTTTCAGTGTAGTGTCCTGAGTATGACGTAGAAGAATTTCAAGCAAAAGATCTCGAGGCAACGCCGTTCTCTTATGTATTCGGCTCCATACTCAGAGGAACGTTAGATCAAATAGTACTAGCATATGGTCTCCCCAAAGAAACTGTTAACACTATAATGATACCCTATAAAACCACTAAAGCAATGGTGTCCTGGATATGATGTTAAACTGCATCTAATGGTGAAGTTCCAATTCTAGAGCTCTGGGGTGTGTGTAGAGTATCCCTTTCTTGCTATTATTTCCAGGTCCATTCTGACTCGGAGTGGTAGTATCTGTTATGATTCCATCTATGGGTTAAATAGAAAGAAATCAGTTTAAAAATGTGTTTTGAAATGTGTTTTTGAGTTTAAAAGATTGAATACCCAATAAGAATGAAAATAATGTTTTTGGCTTAAAACAACCCAAAAAGGGTTGACATGCCGTAAAATCCAACCAACTAGTTTTCATTGTTGATCTATATTTACATTTTGTCAAGTTGTTTCTGAAGTGTTTAACAAATAGTTATACGATATCAAGTAGTCCTATATAATACAAATAATTTGCACGAAGTTGTATGGTTTCAAGTATTCATATCTAATACTAATAATTCATAAACAATTTATTGTCTGGAGTCCTACAAGAAGATACATTAACATCATTTCATCTATAGTTTGTCTAGGCTACATACGTCAAGGGCCGGGTTAGCTCAGTTGGTAGAGCGTTCGGCGAGAAACCACTAGGTTCCTAATTCGATACCAACCCTCGTCAACTCAGTGTTATGAGTAGCACAGGGATTTGTGCGGTAAAGTAAGGAGCCGATGGTAGGTGTGCCGCTCCACTTCAGACGTTAAAATAATCTCCTTGGTCTAGCGCTAGTGAAAAGGGGATAGACTCCCTCGCTGATTGGCTGATACCGACTTTAGGTCACCCCAATGACTTTACTTTTACTTTTTACTTACATACAACAAATGTCATTAAATCTAATGGGAGAGAAAAAGGCATCATGCTAAAAAAAAAAGACAAGAAGCGGGTGATATCCAGCAGAAACTATTACAGTTACGGACCACGCAGATGATCTAACACTTCTTGTAAATACACATACAAAAGCCGAACCATTGCTGCATAGGGTAGAGAAAGTAAAATGAGTCATTGGTCTCTATGTGAGATCAGATAAAACAGAGTTCATATATTACAAACGAAAAGGAGACAGAAATTAAGCCCCTGAAAATAATGAACCAGTTCACATATTTAGATAGTAATATCTAATCTACCGAAAGCGATATTAGTATACACATAATAAAGGTATGGGAATCTAACCTCTCTGATATGATAAAGCAAGAATTCTTCCAAGCTGTAGCCGTGTCAGTACTGCTGTACGGCTGCACCACTTGGATCATGAACGAAACATTTAGAGAAAAAAGCAAGAATGGAACTACATAAGAATGCGCAGTCTTGAACAAATCTTGAAAGCAGCACCCAACAAAAAGCAGCTGTTTGGTCACTTGCCTCCCATCATCCAAGTAAGAAGAACAAGATATGTTGGACACTGCTAGAGAAACTCATAAATTATGTTCTTCTGTGGACACCTACATATGGACACACCAGTGTAGTCTGGTAGACAATTGATTCTTTCCAAAACTACAAGTCATTCCTATCCTCACGCATGGTGTAATGGTAGCCGTCGGAGGAAATGGACAAGGCACTCCAAGTTCAAATCCAGAACGTGACTGCATCTCACATAGAGCTAATATCATTTAGAAAGGTATGCATCTAACTATCCCCCCTCCAGATATTGAGTAGGACAGATTGGGAATTGGGTATGACAAACGGTCTAGGAGAAGGGCATTTCTAAATTAAAACCTGTTAAACCCTTCCTGCTTGTTGGTATATGAATATTCCTAGACTCATCAGAAAGCGATTTCTACCAAACGAAATTATTTCCCCATATTATCTCTGACCCCCCCCCCAGCGGTTTCCTCTCTCTGTGAAAAATGTTATCTAAAAAAATATGACATGTACAAATTTACCAAGCCGTCTACACGAGCAGGATGTGACACAAGGCCATTTTTGGCGGAATTTAACTAGTTTTAATTCAAAGTTTTTCCTTCTCCTAAACTGGTTGCTTAACCAAGAAAAATAAAACAATTAACGACAAAGTAAATATATATACACATTAAATATCACCAGGGCTTGGTTTTTAAGCAAGAATAATGGAGATTTGATTTATATTCGTGAAGATAATTAAAAAAAATGAAACTTAAATGATAACAGCATGGATTTTTTCATTTAATATTTTAGATAGTAGACATTGACATTTCTTTTTAGAGTAGCTGGATCAATGCAAGGTCTATTTTTTTTTTTTACATATGGATTTAAATGGGGCATCCCACGAGGATTCAACTCACGGTTCGGTAATAATGGATCTGCGGGACTAACTTAAAAAAAACCCTCTACCATGGCGACGCCAGGTAGCCACTGCTAGTCTATTAATAACGGAACCAAATAACCAGGTGTACTCTCTGACCCGGACTGGTAGAACGTGTTAGGGTCCTATCTATTGGTTAAATAGAAAAAAAGAATTTAAAAAAATGTGTTTAAAAATTGAGTTCAAACAAAGAATGTTCAATACCGGCGAGAGAATGAATAAAACAAAATATCTTCAGCATAAAATAAGCCAACAAGTGTTGCCATGCCGTAAAATCCAACCAACGAACCACGTGTACTATCGTACCCTTATTATATTTGCCCTGATAAAGTTTTTCGCACTTTATACTGTCGAGTGTCAGGAGATATCAAAAGGTAATATTAATCCCATTAATGTATTACAGACTCGATAAGCGGCGCTTCGAGATATTATCAATGAACTTGATTTTAGATCACATGCATATACCACACACAAACCGCCAGGACAGAGATGCTGCTTTTCTTGTTCGTCGAAGATATATATATATATATATATATATATATATATATATATATATATAGAGAGAGAGAGAGAGAGAGATAGATAGATAGATAGATAGATAAATAGATAGATAGATAGATAGACGTGAACAGAATGAGATAGATAAATGTGAAAAGAATGAGATAGATAGATAGATAGAAAGAAAGAAAGAAATATGGGAACAGAATGAGATAGATAGAAAGATAAATAGATAGATATGAACATTCTGAGGTGGATAGATTTATAGATATGAATAGACTGAAATACAGACATATGTAAATAGATATAAGATTATACACACACACACACACACACACACACACACACACACACACACACATTATATATATATATATATATATATATATATATATATAGCTCTGACGATCCTCCGGTGAAACTCGAGTTGGTTTACTCTGACTATATTAGTTTTCTAAACCAGCTCTACAAATGTATTGAGCACTTTTATATTCATTCATAATTACGAATTATTTGGTGAATTATTTTTATCGACAGTCAAAAATGAGGCACTCTCAATTTTTTAAAAATAATTGACAGTTATATGGTCTCAAGTATTCCTACCTAATAATAATCGTAATTTTCAAACAGATTTATTTAACCCATTGATGGCACCCTAAAATGTATTACCACGCTGGATCAAAGTGGACCTGGGAGTAATGGTAATTATCTCTAGAGTTGGAGCCTTGACATTAGATACACACCCATGACACCTTATTTCAGCGTATTGAAAATAAAAACAAAGAAACCAAATTGAGTTAGGCATAATAAATAACTAGAAGCTTTTGTATGCTAGCGTGTATAACAATCAAGAAAGAAAGGGAAAAAACCGGCCGCACTGTACACCTGAAGTAGGCCGAAGAAATACATCTGCCAAAAAGTAGAATTAGTACGATGAGGTTGCGAGTCGAAGTAACTTGCGGAAATACAATCATTACAAAACTCATCAATGAATAATTTTGATATTCCGGACTATTGTCCTCATCTTTATTGTGGTATGTAAACAATGTTCTGGCCACAGTAACTTCAGACACTATTCAGGTGTTTTTTTAAAAATTACCTTAAAATAAGTCATCTTGTCGGTATTTATGAGATGTGACTTGATATGAATCATTTTGATATTTCGAACTGTTGTTCTCATCTTTATTGTGGTATGTAAACAATGTTCAGGCCACTGTAACCTCGAGCTCAGTTTTGGTGGGTTTTTTTTAATTACCCTAAAATATATATTTTTGTCTGTATTTATGAGATTTGACTTGATATAAATAATTTTGATATTTCGGACTGTTATCCTCATCTTTATCGTATAAACAACGTTTAGGCCAATGTAACCTCGGGCTCTGTTTAGGTGGTGTTTTAAAAATTAAAATAAGTAATCTTTAAACTTATGTTTATACATAATAAAGATGAGGACAACAGTCCGAAATATCAAAATTATTCATATCAGGTCTCATCTCATAAATACAGACAAGTTATAAGTATTTTTATATTTCGGACTGTTGTCCTCTTTTTTATTGTGTATAAACACAACGTTCATGCCACATTAACTTCGGGAACCGTTTAGATGTTGTTTTCGTGGTTTCGGAGCTGAAATCGTTACCACTTACTCAAGGGTGCTCCAAATAGCATAAATGTCTCTAGACTTATCTCATAAATACATATAAGTATAAAACTGATCAATTTCAAAAGTTTTAATCCGATACGAAACCCGAAAAAAAAAAATTGATGAATAAAGAAAATTGAACTGAGGAAAAAACTAGAAAAAAAAAACTCTTGAGATTTCAAATGACGTAAAAAAAAAAGTGAATAAAGAGTTAAGAATTTGTACCGGAAGTTGTAATGTAAGAGCGGAAGTCGACATCTTCTATCTTGTTTGATGTATTGGAGGCTACAATATGGATGTTTTTTTCTTCTTTCCAGTATCCACGCGTTAACATTAGGTCCTCATCTCGACAGCTGGGCCATCTTGGCTCCTTGTTGACGAGCTGCCTCTGCCCCCCACCCTCTTCCGCCATTGAGTTTGACAAACATTTCGTCCTTGATGAGAAAAAATGATTGGATACGTATAATTAACTTAATGACTTTTCTACAGGCAAAGTACTTGCATTATGATGAACTGATAATGAACTAAATGGACTCAATATATATATATATATATATATATATATATATATATATGAGAAGTAAATACACAAACGATGTGTTTTGATATGGCTTTTTTTTAGCCGACCATTTTTGGGAGAATATGTGCTTAAGTCGTACCTAATTTTGAAAGTTAATTAATTAATAATCAATTAATTAGGCGGGAATACCTATTCAAATGTAAGGCTAAACAAATCGAGAAAAATCAATCTCTGTATGTACATTTCGGCCCATTAAGCCTCATCAGCAGAGCTATAGATAGGAAGACCGCCTTGTGCGTGATTCGAACCGTGACTGTCAAGCTGACAGGCGAGGACCGTAACCCCTACACCAACCGGACTCTCCTAAATTTAAAAGTGTGTGTGTGTGTGTGTGTAAGGTATCCAAAACTTGGTGTAAGGGATAATTCTACATGGGATCTTCAAAATCTCACTGTATAATTATTGCATGTTTTAGTAGGTGCAAATACAAGGATTTTTATGAATTCCAAGAGAGAGCTCAATGTATAATACTCTATTTTAGATTAAATACAGAGCAATATTTGACGGTTTATTGAGTTTTTCCATCCTTTCAAAGTTATATATATATATATATATATATATATATATATATATATATATATATATATATATATATATAATGTGAATATATGTGTGTAACAGTGAATTTTAACCAATATCTATCTACATTAATTTAATGTTGTTAGATGAATGGGTATGTATGTCCTTATGAAGGCATGAGTGCAACCATCTTTGCTCTATGGCCCAGTTCCAGTCATCCACAGGGTGATTGTAAAGTAAACCCCTTCCCTATTTAAAAAATATCATAATTCATTTCTGAATCCTTATTTTTACAAAAAAATAAATATGAGAAGAACACAACATAACGGTGTTTTATTTAAAATTCAGCATTTTTATATGGATACCAGCATTGGCCTCCAGCCTCTCAGGCCGCTCGGGAATCGCATCAACAGATCTTCCCATGAACTCTTTTGGAATGGTAGAAATAGACTCTTGTATTCGTCTTTCAAGTTCTTCCAAATTCGTTGGTTCCGTAGGGAAGATTTGCTCCTTCAACCAACCCCAAAAACGTTTGATTTTTTGTTTATTGATTTTAACGGCATATCAACCCGTCTGGGTTATGTCATGCCTAACAGTTAGGAAGTTATACATATTGTGTATTTATATTTATACTTTTTAGTAATTGGTTTTAAAAATGTGTTTGCATTATCGGGGATTATGTTGTATGGTATTGATTATTTTCATGTCTATATTCTATGGTATAATTTTATTTCCCACAAAAAAGAGAGAATATCCTCCATGTTGACATTTTCAAACAGATCTTTCATAAAAAGTCTCAGGGTGTTAAATCAGGACTTCTATCCGGCCACTCATGTGGAGCACCTTTACCCATCTATCTCCCCGGAAAATGATGATTCATTTACGAAAAATAATAGCAAAATATGGGGGAGCACCATCTTGCATAAGAATCAAGTCTTACATTAAAGAATTGAGAAAATTTAACTGCATATTAGAAAATTTTTTGTTTTTTGTTGCTGATTCTACTCATGCGCTACGTATTTACCCAACCCCTCTACACAAGGTAGGTGCGGTACAAGGTCAATTTTTAAGTGGATTTTAACATGTTTGAATTCAGAGGATTACTTATCCTAGACCAGTCCATTTTTCCCTATGATTTACCCATACTTGGAGGGAGAATAATTGGATCCATTAGTGCTATGTGAAATGCAAACAGTCTCGTCCAGGATTTGAACTCAGTTCGCTGTGTCCATTTCCTATGACGATAACCATTACACAAGAAACACTTCCATGTACCCATCTTGTAAAGTACAGTATATCGGTGGAATTGCCTATCATTGGTATCAACCAAACAACGAGGGAGTCTATCCCTTTACGTTAGCACTAGACCAGGGAGATTTTTTTTAGAGGTGGAGCAACACATACCGCCAACTTCCCATTTAACTGCACAGATCAGATTATCTAATCTGTGATACCCATGCGCTGAGTTGGCGATGGCCGGTATCGAACCCCGAACCTTGTGATTCCTAGGCGGATGCTCTACCAACTGAACTAAACATGTTCTAGGGTAAAATTAATCACATGATCTCAAAGGGGCGTCACTCCAGGCAGCACATACCCGATCTAAAAAAGACAGAGCCGGTTTATTGGCCGGTGCCTAAGGCGCCCCAAAAAGGAAATGCCGAAGGGGTCACGCAATTCTTGCGCAGACCACCGCAAGAGCTTCGGTTTGTGCGTGCCCAACCTCCGTTAAAAAGACCTTCTTTTAATACGATTTGCTAGTAGATCATGAAAATAAAAACTACTGAGGGCTCTGTCCTATCGCCAGTCATGTTGTTTCTGCTAAATCAATGCCCTACTCGCTGTTTCTAATGAAATATGAGAGACTGCTTTATCACATGCGATACTGTATTCAATGCGCAAAGATAAAGAGAATTTTTGTTTTTGCGACGATTCAAAATTGTCGCTATTACGTCCTTTCCTTTACCAAAGTGGGTTTTGTACCGAATAACCCCTTACATCTAAAAGAATGAAAAGTGTTTGGTGTCGTGAGTGTATTTTTCTTTTGCTTCATTATATCATCTTTTCGTTAATAAATATTCGGCTTTTATCTTTGACTTTTTCCAAATTTTCTGTTTGTTTCTAAGTGATAACATCTTGAAGCGATAATATTGCTTCAACCTATTTTTACATATCATGGCGCACTACCTCCGTATCTCTTTGAGTTTTGTGATGCCAAATTAAAATCCGAAGATTTCATTTTAGATTCTAAAATGTTGGCCACCGACGCCTCTGTGTGTGGTACTTTGAGGTTTTATAATCTTGGGTGGTAGATGTTCAGTTTTTGGTCTTTATAAAATTGTTCAGAGAAATGAAATCTGTCTTCCTTTGCGATTATCTAATAAAATGAGTAAAAGATTGGAGGACATACATATAAGAGGGACAAAAATAATGAAAAGAGTAAACGATTACAGTTACAGGGAGAGATTAGAGAAATTAGGATGAACTATTTTACTAGAAAGAAAAGAAGGAAAAATGATTTACTTGAAACTTTTTGAATGATAAATGGAATTTCTAATCATAGTAGACATTTTTTAAATATTTTTCCTCGAACTAGAAATTTACTATCAAGGCAGATTTTAAAAATTAACGGTTATTTCCTAGTTGAATAACATGATTTTACAGGGTGACCCAGAAAAAAACAGAACCCAAATTATTTATTTTCCCATTAAACTAACCCTAGACCCCAACCCTAACCCTAAACCCTAACCCTAACCCTAACCCCCTAGTTGAGTAACATATTACAGGGTGACCCAGAAAAAAACAGAACCCACAAATTTTGTAATAAAACTGTTAAT
Source organism: Doryteuthis pealeii (assembly GCA_023376005.1). Classification (NCBI taxonomy): domain Eukaryota; kingdom Metazoa; phylum Mollusca; class Cephalopoda; order Myopsida; family Loliginidae; genus Doryteuthis; species Doryteuthis pealeii. Next base: position 12,215 of record JALAJA010000944.1, read on the forward strand.
TTTAATCTTTTTTTAAAGTTTAAGTCCAACAAGGGTTAGGGTTAGGGTTGGTGTTTAGGGTTAGTTTAATGGGAAAATAAATAAATAATTTTGGTTCTGTTTTTCTGGGCCACCCTGTAATATCATGTTACTCAACTAGGGGTGGGTTATGGTTAGGGTTTAGGGTTAGGGTTAGGGTTAGGGTAGGGGTTTAGGATTAGTTTAATGGGAAAAGGAATAAATAATTTGGGTTCTGTTTTTTCTGGGTCACTCATGTTACTCAACTAGGAAATAACCAAATTAACTATATTAACCAATTGTTTTTTTTTGGAACAAACCACATAATCAGATTTAAAAAAAACTGCAACAGTGTAAAAATAGAATTGAATTGGATTATTTCAGAAATAATGGAAAGAAAAATAATTAAAAGCCGGAGTGATAGTTAACCTGTCAGGATACTATTAATGATTCAAATAGATCTGTTTAAAAACAATTCGTCTTCCATAGGATCATGTGTCCCAAAAACCTCACTCCTTCTCTCTTTTTTCCCTTGCTTCTACCTCTGCCTCCCACCTTCCGATGCATTCACTATCTTCTTCCCTGTCCACACACCTTTTCAATATATATATACCTAGCAGTTTCTGTCTCAAAATAAAAACACTAATGAATCCTCGTTAATACACAGAGGCGAAATATTAATTGAATTAAATTGTTTTTTATTCACTTCTTCCTCAATTTTTAATCACTAATATATATATATATATATATATATATATATATATATATATATATATATATATATATATATATATATATATAAATATGAATTTAACATTTTTAGAAAAAACAAATGATGTTAATAGTTTGCTGACAGAATCTGTTTTGACCTTTTTAATAGAGCGGTCTTCATCAAGAGCAAAATATGAAGGAAAGACGGAAAAATAAGAAGGAGGGGTACAAACGAACGCTGGTTTTCGATGCTGTACCCCTCCTTCTAACAGTTATTTTTTCCGTCTTTCCTTCATATTTTGCTCTTGATGAAGACCGCTCTATTAAAAAGGTCGAAACAGATTCTGTCAGCAAACTATTAACATCATTTGTTTTTTCTAGAAATGTCAAATTCATACTGTCGGATTAACTTCCATTTATTTCACACACACACACACACACACACACACACACACACACATATATATATATATATATATATATATATATATATTGAAACAAAGAAATCTTTCTAAAAAACTCTTTTTTTTTTATAAATCAAAAAAAGTGCTCAGTACCGGCCAGGAGTGCAGGATAAAAACTAAAAATAATCTATATTTATTCTTTGCCAGTTTCATTAGGGCTAGTTTCATGGACTCAAATACAACCATCGGTTATTTCCTATAAGTCTAACATAAACTAAAGGGAATCACTCTTGACTGATAAATTATTTATTTATTTTCCCATGAAACTAACCCTAACCCTAAACCCTAACCCTAACTCCGTCTTCTTTTTTGCTAGTAGATCAATAAATAAATAATTTATCAGTCAAGAGTGGTTCCCTTTATTTATTTTAGACTTATAGGAAATAATCTAACCATCAGATGAGATGGGCAAGTGTGTCTGATGATTGAAGTCTTTTTTTAAGTACATGAAACTGGTAGTTATGAGACTGCCATAGACGGGTAACAAAATACATTCAGTCCTTTTAGGTTTATGTATAACGAAGAAGGAAAAATATCGAGCGAGTCGCAATTTTGTCTACCCGAGTTTCACCGTGAGGATCGTCAGGACTATTCTTCGTGGAATTAAATTTATATATATATGTATCTCTGTTTTCCTTTCTTTCTTTCTTTCTCTCTCTTTCTCTCTCTTCATATATATATATATATATATATATATATATATATATATATATACCCACACACACACATATATATATACCCCCCATATATATATTATATATATATATACTAAATATATTCTTATTTTTTTATAACGCCGACTTATTCGGTTAATTATTAATATCGTAATTAGTAATATGTTAATATTGACGCTCGAAGTTGCGACTAACTCGATATCTTATACTCTCCGATAAGTCACCCACTTTTCATATATATATATATATATATATATATATATATATATATATATATATCAATTTCTTACTACCACACTCAGCACCACCAACGAGGCCATGAACTTTCTTCTCTTCCGGATATATATATATATATATATATATATATATATATAGAGAGAGAGAGAGAGAGAGAGAGAGAGAGAGAGAGAGAGTATTTTCGTATAATCTAGATGATAGTTTTGTCCGTCCATCGAAAGATAAAAATGATGCTGCCATTGATAAGGAAATTATGATGATAATTATAAAGAGAAAAAAGTTCATGGCCGCGCTGACGGTGGCGCTGGAGTGTGTGGGTGTGGTAAGAAAATTATTAACGATAAAATGACGTTGATGTTAAAATAATAATTATAGAGTTGATAATGATAAAAATCATGCTGATGATCCTGATAAGGGGAGATTATGATAATAGCGAAAATGAGAAGAGCAAAATGATTATTTTACGACTAAGTACTTACTAAAGGCACAAGGCCAGAAGTATAGGGCGCTCTGTGAGAATGTACATTCATCTAGAGCAATCTAGTCATTCAATGTTTAACAATCCCATTGTAATTTTATAGTTAAATACATTTTGCTTGCTTGGGTCCCCAAAATTTTTTATATGGTCCCCGGGGGTCCACATAGACCCCGGTTGAGAACCACTGATCTAGAGTAATAGTAATATTAAGTTTGACTTTTACCATTTTGAAGGGGGGACGTCCTCGTGGCGTAGTGGCTAACGAACTGGGATGTAACAGCATAGTAAGCGAGTTCGAATTCCAGTCGCGGTATAATGTTTATCCCAGCAGCTACTGTTCTTCTCGGAAGGCTTTGGCATCTAATTACCCACTAAGGTTGCTATGCCATTAAACAAAGACAATTTGAAATGAATAACAGACACTTTAGTTAAGATCAATCGTTAATCTTGCAGACCCTTTATAATCTGTGGAATTTTGTCTTAGAAGTTGCTCTTCATATAAAACCTTCTGCCAGACATGATAATTGATTGATTGATTGATTTTAACTGCGTGTCAACCCATCCAGGGTTATTTTCAGGCCTAGAGTTTATAGATTCCCGTTGTACATTCATACATTCACTTTTGTGTAGTTCTTTCTTAACAACACAGTACTATTGAATAATATTTAAACTTTGACACATAGATGGGACTCTAACAGGTATTAACACTCAGAGTGGACCTGGGAGTAATGGAAATGAAATTGTAATCTTCACTCTCTAGATATCCAGAACTGGTGCTTCACTATCAGATTCAGTTTAGTGCAGGGGCCACCCGTAGGTCGTGGGTGGCGATCCGTGACGTTTAAGGACGAAATCTTGTGTTGTATACTCTCTTTACTTCTATTATTCTTCTGCTCATCTTTGGTATCTTACGTTCTTCTTCTAGCGTCTGGACTTCGTCTTAGGGACTTCGTGTCTGGTCTTCCATTGGGGATTTCTCTTTATCAGGAGCCCTGTGTCATTGGTAGTTTTTAGATAATAACCCAAGACTTCGATTTGCTTTAGATCATATTTTATTCCGAAATCCACACCAGACTACCTGCGCAGATTGAGTCGGCAGAGCGCTTAACACGACTTACCACCTCTGTGGTTTTGCCGATTTGAACTAAACTCTCTTTCTAATCTAAACCGGAAGAGGGTCTTTTCCACCGATTCTCACGGTATCCACCAGAAGGTGGATCAGACTGAGGTCAAGCCGAGTCACCCAATCCTTCAAGGCCGCCGTCTGCAAATTATAACAGCCATTTTGGTTTCTACACTAATGGTACATAAGTGTTAGGAATCTAATAATCATGTAACACTTGGTGACTGAGCAGTTTAGGACATGAAACACTGACTCTTTCTTATGCTAGACGGGCGCTCGGAGAAGCCCTCTTCAAACAATCGGCTGGACACATCAAGCCTTAGCACCTATATGATTGTCCCATCCCTATTGCCCTTATGGCAAGCCCCAACACTTTTTATCATATATGTGCTAGAAGGTGGTAGCTGATGCTCTTAATGTCGTAGGTAGGACGTTAAATTGCATCTAGTGAAGTTCCAATTCTGTAGCTCTGGGGAATATGGAGTACCCCTTCATAGCCATTACTCTCAAGTCTGCTCTGACCTGGAGTGGTAGTTCTTGTTAGGGTTAGGATTCGGGCCAGGGATAGGGTTAGGGTTTAGGGTTAGTTTAATGAGAAAATAAATAAATAATTTATCGGTCAAGTGTTTCCCCTTTGTTGTTGTTAGAATTATAGAAAATAACCGGTTAAATAGATAAAAAATAAATTTTAAAAATACTAGCAAATATATGCACCCTCCGGGTGCAAGTATTTAGGTTTTAATGTAATAAAATATTGTATCAAATTAGAAATGCTAATGAAACTAAATAAAAATGCAGATAAAAAGATTTGAAACTGAGGGTGTATAATAAAAAATAGAACAACTGAAACTTACTCTTCCTTCACTCCCGTATTTCATTGCTAAATTTTCCTAATTTAACTATTTAGTTAAAATAGGAAGTAAGCAATAACATTACAGTTATTTCTTCTTATTAATGGATTTCTTTTAAGATTTATCCCTGGGATTTTTGTTCATATCCATTAAGATAAAACCAAATAATTAGAAATCAGTAATACTAAGCACATACTTATTAAAATTAAAATATTTATTAAAATTTTAAATCAATATGCAAATTAGTCTTCACATTCACACTGTAAACCGCTATTTTGTTGTATATATAAATACAATTGCATGTTATTGATATGTAGATATTGTCAACAGTATTAATAATGTAAAACAATTTTATTAATAATTGAGGTTCAAATAAAAAATAAAATCCTGTAGATTGTGACTTAAATAGTAATATAGTTTCGGTTACAGACAGAAAAACACACAATGTCCATTATAATAAGAAGATGTTTAAAATAATAAAAAAATGAGCTAAAAATTGAATATCCAACAATAATGACAAAACAAAAGAAGAGAGAGAGAGAGAAGAGAGAGAGAGAGAGAGAGAGAGAGAGAGAGAGAGAGCAAAAGAAATGAGAAGAGAGAGTTAGAGAGAAGAGAGAGAGAGAAATAGAGACCAAAGAAATGAAAGAGAGAGACAGAGAGACCAAAGAAAGGAAAGAGAGAGAGCAACAGAAGGGATAAAAAAGAGAGAAATTTGAGAGAGAGAGAGAGAGAGAGAGAGAGAGAGAGAGGAGAGAGAGAGAGAGAATATTGGAAAAGAAAATGAAGAAACAAACAATTTTTTCATATAATTATACATATAGATATATTTAATCATCTCTAAGTCCATAAACATGATTAAAAGTTCGGAATGAAATTTGGTGAACCAACCACTACCACACGTGGGCCCCCCTCCTTGGAAGTTGAGTAGATTTGTTGTTACTCGGACTTCTGTGGAGGCCAACAGTTATTACTGGTGTGAGAACTCGCCGTTATGAGAGATAAGAAAAGATATCTAATCAATTGTAACGCTGAGCATGGGGGTGGGGTAACTGAACGAGAGAGGGGTAGGGGTGGGGGCACAATGAATAAAGAAGGGTTAAAACTGAAACGTGGGAGAGAAAGGATTTATGGACATAAATACATTTAGAATGAAGAAAAAACAAAATACTATCTCGTCTTTGAGTGGACAGCAGGGGGATGGTGCTAGGTACGTATATATATATATATATAATATATATATATATATATATTCTTCGTTCGTTTGCCTTTCATCTGTCTAAGCGGGTCACCCTTCGACGCGAGATCGAGTGCTTGTCTCCCATGATGTCACCCCGGGACCCGGGAGGAAGATGATCAGTCCTGAGAAGAAAAAAATAAATAAATAAAGAATCAGTCCAAGAAGGGGGGGAAGGTTGAGAATTCAAATAGCGTCGATTGCACGTGCGTGCCCCCCATCTCCTCGAGCCGTTCCTCATCGCTATCACCCCAACCATGCCCCCACCCCCAAAAATATCGCTCTCAAACAGCGATATCTCAAATTGTATTCAGCCAGAATCTTCAAGTGCCTCTGCGGCTCGAAGATACACACCCCATGATCCGTACCCTGGGGAAAATACTGCAGGGAAAATCCCAGCAATGATTTCCATCGTGTCCTTCCTTTTTATTGGGGACGACCCACGATTTTATGGATTAGTGCTGGGACTAAGGCAAATCTCCTTACCCATCAATCTATCTATCTATCTATCTATCTCTTTGTCTCTTAATCTCATCTCTTTAATGGGCTACCTCCTTCCATAACTTTTTTCTTTGTGTTTCTTTGTTTTTTTTCATTTTCATAATATTTTGCGTTCTTCTTCTTCTTCTTCTTCTGCTGCTGCTGCTGCTGCACTTAATCAACCCATATTTTATTATTTGGGGTTATCTTGTTCTTCAACTTATTCATGTTCTTATCTTCATTTTCTCCACGATCACCACGTCCTTCTTCCTCTTCTTCTTCTTCTTCTTCTTCTTCTTATTATTATTATTATTATTATTATTATTTATTCCTTATATTAATGATCAGTATAGGCTTATCTTTTATAGTAATGTAACACACTGAGAATCCTTAATATCACGTACACACCATAGATATACATGGAGAGATATAGATAAAGATATATGCAAATAAAAGCATATGTCCTCCATTCGATCATCCAATTCTATTCAAGATTCGAAAGATCTTTGATGATTTGATCCGGACACTCGACTGTCTTTCAGGTTTCACCAAGTGACAGTATATACATATATATGGAATTAAACATGGCAATAGCCTACAGTTTTGGGGAGAATAAGTGCTTAATTGAAGTCATATCTAATTGAAAATTAATTAGTTGATAATTAATTGATTAGGCGAGCATATCTGATCAAATGTAAAGGCGTAAACAAATCAAGAAAAGTCAATCTCTGTATGCCGAAATGTACATACAGAAATTGACTTTTCTTGATTTGTTTACGCCTTTACATTTGAACAGATATGCTCGGGAAACGCCGAAACACGTGTCTGTGGATGACTCTTTATATATATATATATATATATATATATATATATAATAATATAGAGGAGAGAGAGAGAGAGAGAGAGATAGGGACGCTTGAAAGCTATGTCATATCATGTTTTCTTTTATAATTCTTATTGCCACGTCCAGTTTAATTCTATTCGTTTATTTATTTCCCTGTCTTTATATCTGTCTTATTTCAACTTAATTCTAATCACACACACACACACACACACACACACACACACACACACACATTCATATATATATTTATGAAGGCGCGTGGTCTAATGGTTAGAGTCGTAGGAAATGGACTCGTCGACCCAAGTTCAAGCCCTAGACGAAACTGCTTGCATTTCACATAGCGTTAATGTCCTTGGGAAAGGTATAAATCCAACTATACTCCCTCCAGCTATGGGTAAATAGTAGGGCAGACTGGGCTCTTCAACCTTGGTAAGGCAACCTGTCTAGGAGAAGAAAAACTCTGAATTCAAACCTGTTAAACTCCGCTTAAGAAATTGACCTTGTGTCGCATACTGCTCGTGCGGAGGGGTTGGTAAATATATATATGTGTCTAGCTACACTGAGGAGGCGTGAAACGCCGAAACACGTGTCTGTGAATGACATATATATATATATCATCCACAGACAAGTGTTTCGGCGTTTCACGCCTCCTCAGTGCGGCTAGACACAACAACTATCCCTGGTTAGTAGCAAACTCCGACTGACTATTTGCCAACTTGATTTCTTAACCTCTCGGTCACTTTTACAGCGACTGTAATGGGGCTGGTGTTTAAACTATTAAATACATAGGTTTGTTTATATATTTTACGATCACCGGAGAGATCTAGTCTGCGAGCAGACGATCATTTCTTATATATGCTTGGTAGTGAAAGTTAATATATATATATATATATATATTATATATATATATATATTTTTAATTAAAGAAATGGATACAATAGAAACCTACTCGAGTTTCACCATAAGGATCTTCAGGGTTAAATCCACTGAATTAATCGAGGTACCGATTAATTGCCGCCGATTACACGTGTGTTCATTGAATAAGAATGATATCTTATTCAATGAACACATAATATCTTATTCAACGAATACACGTGTAATCGGCTGCAATTAATCGGTACCTCGATTAATCCAGTGGATTTAACCCTGAAGATCCTTTGCTCTACTTTGTATTGAGCACTTTGTATTTGTTTTATCGCGGACTTAACCCCTGGATTCTGTGCACCTCCAACGATCGTGCCCATATTCACCGGTAAGCTACCTTTTATATATATTATATATATATATATATATATATATATATATATATATGAGGGAATTACACGTGAATTATTATTGTTTATGCCTTTTCTTTTTGACCAGAGCGAAATATTCTGAATTTACGCTCATCAAACAGGCACGAAGAATTCCAACTTTCTGGCTTGCATCTTCAAACATAAAACAATTCACTCACGTGCATAGCATATTTAGAGCAGCCGGCCAATTGAATCTTTTATATTAAATCAATCTGGAAAGAAAAGCCGAGATTTTTCAGCCACTTAAACAAAAGAGAGACAAACAGGGCAATTAAGATAATAGAGAAACAAGAGAAAAAGAAAGTTTCATCAAACCAAATAATTGAGGTTCACAAAATGGCGGTAATTGCACTTCGTTTAATAAACAATTAAAAGAAGTAATTGTTAAGCGAGTGAGATTGCAACATAGATAAAGAAAGACAAAGAAAGAAAGACAAAGAAGAAAAGACAAGAAAGAAGAGAGAGAGAGAGAGAGAGAGAGAGAGAGAGAGAGAGAGAGAGAGAGAGAGGGGGGGGGGGGGTTGGGGGTGAGAGAGAAATATGAATTGATTGAAATAGATATGCACATTTTAATGATTAATTAATTGATTTTAATGCATTTTAATGCATGTCAGTGGTCTAGGGTTATTTTATGCCTAGAGGTTAGGGAATCGCGTTCATTGTACAAGGTTAGAATTCCATTTGGTTTGGTTTGGTTTCTTTGTTTAATGGTATATCAACCTTCGTTGGTTATTTAAAACACAAACATCCTATACTCATAATGTACAAACGTCAATATCATATACGTCTTCAGAAGAGGGCGTCTCGCGTGTTTGAATCACTAGTAAACCATTTCTAGAGATGTTGAGTCTCACTGCGTGCCCCATATATGATTTCCGGTTAACGCCGGGGGTCCAGCGAGCTTCGGCTGCTGGACTTGTTGAGAGTTGAATAATAGCGTCTTAAAGGGGCAGGGCTGGGTTTATTGCCCAGCGCCTGAGGCGCCCCCTTGAAGGGGAATGCCGAAGGGATCGACGCAATTTTTGTTCTTTTCCACCCATGAGCTTCGGCTTGTGGGTGGGCTCACGTTAAAACGAGGTCTTGTACCCAGCCTATACAAGTGGGGTATGAGGCAAATACACCAATATATGCGCTTAATAAATACTATACGTCTTCTGAAGTTAGCTTCGGTTTCTTTGTTTAAGAGCTTATCAACCCTCATGAGTTATTCATTGTCAAAGCCTTGCTTGTAGAAGAAAAGTAGTTGTACTATTTAACCCGTAGTGGGGGGATGTGGGATTCATAACTTACAATGATATTAAGTCTAGAATTGAAGTTAATGGCGTGACTGGAATTTACTTATTTACTACAATGCCACACTCCAGCAATTTAACCACAACGGTTCGCCTCCATTCCAATTGATTTTGTTTTATTTTCTTTCAAATTATTGTTATTTACATGAATGCAATATTTATTTTATTGTTTTTTATTTGCACAACTCAACAACTTGTAGAAAATATCCATACAGGATTTAATTCTAATATATATATATATATATATATATATATATATATATATATATATATATTGTTAAATAATGCAGCCATATTTTGTCTGCAAGTTTTCTCGATTGTTTTTTCGTATTGCCGGATTATTTTTGTAATATCTGGCGAAAATTGGCTGATGTATTTGGCATATATAAACAGAAAATGGAATAGCCCATTGTTGTACGGTTTCAAAAATACACTGAAGATGGCCCACGATAGGGCGGAAAGTACTTGGTATATGACATATGGCAAATACATCAGCCAATTTTCGCCACATATTACAAAAATAATCTGGCAATACGAAAAAACAAAGGACAAAACTTACAGACAAAAAAATGGCTGCATTATTTAACAATATATGCCTACAAGAAAATGCTGCCTAAATACACACACACACACACACACACACAACACACACACATATATATATATATATATATATAAACCAAAAAACCCTCCGTATAAGCAGTATGGGACTCAAGGTCAATATTTTAAACGGAGTTTAATGGATTTCAATTCAGAGTTTTCCTTCTCCTAGACTGGTTGCCTAATCAAGTTTAAAGTGCATAATCTGCCCTACTAATAATCTTCATACAATGACTGCTATTTACACAGTAGCATTGCAACCAACAAAGCCTTCATCAGATGATGAATCTGGGTTCAGGCATGGTTTCGGGACCGAAGCATCATTACCACTAACCTAGAGCGCCCCAGCAGTATCTCACGATACCACCAGACTTTGTCGGTTTGATATCACAATATAGGACTGCCATATCCACGCTGATGCGGTTAGAGCTTTCTCCTGAATCTTTTTTAAGTATTTCCTCTTGTCTGGTGGAGAAAGTCCCAGTTTAGACAAAAATGCCGAGGTTGACTTCATACCTTTCTTAATATCTAATATATATGGTTGTCTAATCAAGGTTGAAAAGTTCATTCTGTGCTACTATTTACCCATAGCTGGGGGAGAGTAGTTGGATTCATACCTTCCCAAGTGTATTAGCGCTAAGTGAAATGCAAACAGGATTTAAACTCGTCTCATCGTGCCCATTTCCTATGACGGTAACCATTACACCACGCGCCTCGAGTATTCGATATCTTATATATGCCTCCGTAGGGCAGACTTGGCTCTCTAGCAACCAGAAGGAAAAGCTCGGAATTCAAATCTTGAGGGCGTGGTTTTTCGGTATAATCCATGGTACATTGGTGTATTATTCTTCTATTTTTCTAGAAGTGTCAGGTTTTTCACAAGATTTTCCCCTCTCGGTAGTTAGTTGTAGAAGAGTTTACATATTTGACTGAACTGTGTCGAGAATTTTTGGATATAAGCGTGGTGGTAAATGCCTACTCTCACTTATAGACTCGCCGATAACCACGTGACCAACTTATTGGCCAACCACTGGCAGCACTCTGCTGCTGATATTATTATTTATACTGGCTGTTCAGGTCATACATAATCATTACTACTTGGATCTTCGTGGATGACTGAAACATAGGATTATAACTCAGGACTTACTTACTTTATTTACTTTAAGATCTTTACAACTGGTCAAGGATGGCGGCCAGATACTTAACACTGTCCCAACCCTGATACTATATTGACAC
>JALAJA010000945.1:0-27720 GCA_023376005.1 Doryteuthis pealeii
AAGAGAAGATGACACATGTAGATGAGATGGCTCCTAATTTGCAGTGAAGCTTGTAAAAGTTTGTGATATTTATTCTTTTTCTATCTTTATTTGCATTCTTTCCAATGTATATTATTTCCTATCTTTGTGCTGCTTAGGCTTTGAATTTAGAAATTTGTTTCCTAGCATTTACAAAATTATTCTATGCAGAGATGGGCAACATTTTTTTTTAAAGGCAAAAATTTTTTAAATAATTTAAACATTGGCCAAAATATTGATCTTAATTTACATTTAACAATTATCTAGAAAAATATTTTTATACAAATTTTTTTTATTTTGTACTAATATTGACCCGTTTTAAGTTATTTTAGCAAAGCCTAATTTAGTTAATTATTATTTTTATTATAGAAACTAAAAGGTTTTTTTTATTTTTGTAAGTTTTTTCTTCATTATAGATTTTTTTTTTTGTTTTTTTAAGTAAAATACTTTTTTGCTACGTAATATAAATTAAAGATTAATATTAATGTTTAAGATTAAATAATAGCCTTATCTAAATTTTTTCAATTATAAATAAAAATACAAAAATTTATTATTTTGTTTGCGTCCTATCTAAATAAGTATGCTATTTTTTAATGTTCGTTACATCTGTAGAATATCAAAAAAACGAAGTATTGTGTAGCAGTATCCGTCTAATTATTTTCAGTATGTAGCGTGAATATGATTTCCGGTCTAAAACCAGGGCTCTTATATATATTGGAGGAGGTAACTTGTATAGTTTAGTGCTTCTGTAGAGCTCATTTATTATGGGACAGTCATTTCTATCACTACATGCATCTTCTTCTGCAGAGGGTGATTGATATGGTCATTTGTAGTTTGGCCACAAATAGGTATGCAATTGTCCTCGACTTGGAGAGTTCTCAGTATTTGAGACAGTTCCATCTGTCTGAATCATTCTAGGGGTATTTGTTGTTCTATGTTGGGAAATGGATTATAATGAGTTTGATCAGGCGTAGGGAATTCCATGTAGTGCCAGCAGGTCTTTTAGTATGGTAACATTTATTTCTGTGTTATATCTTGATCTGGCTGTGATTGGGTACATGGTGTCGAGGCCTACCTCCTGGGTAGATGTTGTGGGTTGTTATGGGTTGTATGGAGAATGAGGATTGCGCAGAGTTACTAGATATTTCCACCACTCTCAACGTAGTGTCAGTTACAGATGGTCTGCTGTGATCCTTCCTGTCTTTGGATCTGAACAGAATCACAACCCACACAATTTTAATTGCCTGAATTGGGCAGAATGCTTATTGTAAAGTGGTTATTTCTCATGTCGCCTCTTACCGATTGCGGCTTTCTCAATTCACTGATTTCTTTATGGATTTGTATTTACTGTAGGACGGGGTATGGTTTTAATAATACAACCATACAACATTTAGTAGGAGACATGCCAAGATCATGGACTGGGTGAGGCGATGGGTAGCAGCCCAGGCTACACAACATGACAGCTGACCACACTATCCGTGGCTATCATGTGAGTATACACCTCGCAGTTTTGACGGAGTTCACGCATTGCTTTGTGGTGAGTAAAGCCAATTGAAATTGCTTCTCTATTCCAATTTTTATGGAATGAGTCATATTCTTGGGAACAACAAGGTGTGAAGAGGTTTCAGTGTCCCATATGTGAGAATTCAAGTTTCTAGGATGTGACACCTGCTCTGGCTTTCTGGATGTCATTGGGTCACCACACAACAGTATACTGATTGCGTATGTAATTTTTTACTGTTAGGTAGTTGTTGATAGGGATTCAGGATTAGATTAGGGCCATCAGAAGGTTTTTACTGTGACAGGTGTTAGTTTGCTGATCTTGCATTGGTTCTAGTCTGCTGGATGCTTGATCAACAGCAAATAGTTGTTGTCTTGGCATTTGCTAGCATGCATTATACCCTGGTGTCAGAATTTTAGGTATTCAGTAATTCAAGATGAAACTTACTAGGTATAATTTATCCTTTGGATCGGCACTGCCTTAACAGAGTACATTCCCCATGCTGGGCCAAAACCGAGAATTACAAGCCAACCCTTTATGGAGGAATACTTCCCTCTATTGCTCTACATTTGTTGCATGAGTTGAGGGCAATTAAATGGAGACTATCCCTTGTGAAGATGCATATTTTGTTTCACTTAAAACGATCTTCTGCAGCACCATGTAGAATATACAGCAAAGTAGTCGTAGTAGCGCAATATTAAATTAAGTTATTTTCATGTAGCATGAATAGGAGTTCGGGCTTCTAAAGCCTGGCTTTGTATACTATTGGAGGAGGTAATTGGTATAGTTAGTGTTCATGTAGAACCCATCACTTCTAACAGCATATCAATTTTAAAATTGGTTATGCTATATTTGAAATGACTAGTATCTTCAATAAAGAAAAAAAGAAAATTGAACAAGAAGGGTGAATGTTTATGAGAAAAGTGGATTAGAGTTTTTTTGCACAACGGTGAATGGTAGCATCATTGTTTAAATTTTAGTAACTGCATCACCACACCAAAAGAGTACGACCTGAAAATAGGCATTATGAAAACGAACCAATCGATCTTATGATAACTGAAGGCCGCATGTGTTTTCATGACTCAACGTACTGAAGGTTAAATTAGCAACAGCAATAGACTCGTTTTATAAAAATTTGTGAGTGGTAAATTTACAGTGAAGGAGAATTTTGTAAAGTAATACTTGTAAAAAGGGCTAATTGTATGCCTTGAGGAGTATTTATTTAGGGATATTTCATTGTCCAGCAACACTGTTGCTGAATGTATTGATGAAATATATGTGATTTGAAAACAACAGTTGAAGATGATCACAAAGTTTAAAACATTTTCTATTGTATTGATTAGACTATTGACGATTAACTTGAATGGCACAACTTGCAGTCTTCATCAGGGCTTATGACTGTGAATTTTATATTATTCGAGAAATTGAACTTTATCCATGCATGACATTACAACAAGCTAAGGTCTCTTTGAGAAGTTGATATGGTTTGATGAATTATGTTTTGGACTTTGAGTAACCTTACATGGTTATCTATGACGGTGTGCGAATATGGTTTGCAAACAATGGTGTTGCCCAAGTAAAATAAATGAAAAACTTTGTCCAAATGTGTTATTCATCCTTTTCACTGAATTAACCATCAGCAAAATCAAGTTAAAAATGTTCAACGTTGGGTCATCGTGCTTTACTTGGTCACAGAAGAAAACTTTTACTCACAATTAATCATAAGTTTAGGCCACTTTGGATCGATAGGGTCAATTCCTGAATGTTTCTTTCTAAATAGAAGGTCCATCTATTGTGTCATGTCATTAAGTAGTTGAAAGAGTTCTACTTGGCTGAAGGATGAAATAGATTGTTTTTGAGAGTAAATAGTCAAGACATAGATGTGAAGTGTAGAAATGAATAATGTCTCCTCAAGCATTTGTTTTTTTTGCTGTGGATGATTATTGTAGCAATCTACTGTCTTATATTGAAATTGCAAGATGCAAAAACGCAACTCATTTAGTCAATTGTGATTTGAGACATTAAGCTGCTTGCAGTTGCAGCTTAAGTTATTGGTTTTATAGTCAAGAAATGAGATATTCCACTTCATTTTCAACATGCGCAGAGAGCTGAAAAACTAAGCATCGCCAGATGGAGTTTGTTCTAGCTTTGCAAATATGTGTTAGGAATTGTTAAAGGATTTTAGGAAGATTTTTGTGATTTCTTGTCTTTGAACATCATTTGCATTATTCCAAGGGGACCACTTATCTTTGATGTCACTAATGCAGAGGAAACCTGCAGATAGAACGTTGAAATGCAGTTGGTTTCTGCACTCAAGCAAGTATCTCAAGTGGGAATTGATTCTTTAGCCTACTTCCAAAAAAGTAAAAAGGAAATTCAGATAATTTGCCTACAGGATCATGGTAATGTTTGGTTACCTATTAGTTGTGAATGAAGAGTTATGTTCGTTCATGAAATTTACTAAAAGTTTTTTATAGAACAAGGGCCACAGCACTTGTGTCTGTACTAAATTGGAACTGTGCAGACATTAACTAGACATACCAAAAATTGTCAAGCAAAGAGGTGTCAAGCTTCAAGAGAAAATAAAATGATTGAATAGTGCTAATAAAAATTTTTATTTTTAACTGTCATGAAGCTTGTCATAATGTTTTGTTGGGATTGCAAACTGTAAGTATACTTGTATGTGGCTTACAATTTCATTTTTCTCATACTACTTAATTAATTTACATTCATGAATGTTTATAAACTATTTGTTTGTACTTTTTAAGCAATAAAAAAGATTGAACAAAAAATTTTATAAAAATACTTTCAGTGAGTTGTATTTTGCTAAATAGTTGTCATGTGCAACTCATGACATACATATGTATCAGAAGATCAGATTGATGTGCCTGATTAGAGTGGGCCTGGTGAAATTTAAGACGAGGAACACAGCCATACTAAATCTAGGACCGCCTCTTTTTTTTGTGTGTGGTGTGTTGTGTCTGTTCAGTGGTGTGTGTGTGTGTGTAGGGTGTCTTATCCTGCTCTCATTGAGAGGAGTAGAGTCAGTGTTTCTACGCTCCTCACACCAGCCCTGTTCAGCGGGGCTTTAGAATAACCCACTCCACTCTGCAGAAGAGAGACTCCCCATGTTAGGGCCACTTTGTGTTGTAGATTGAACTCGTGAATGCTTAAGGATGGAACCTGGTGCGTTGCAGTCCATGACATGTGACACTCTTTTGGCCCTTACTTAGGCTAGACAGGTGGTCAGAGAGGACTCCAATCATCGGCTGGTCACTATTCAAACCTAGCATCTTATGATTTGTCCCAACCCTATTGCTTTATGGCAAACCTCCAACCATTTATCACATATGTGCTAGAAGGTGGTGGCTGAGGTGTTATTGTCCTGGGTATGATGTTAAATTCTATTGGGTTCTAATTCTGGAGCTCTGGGAATAAAAGTCAAAGTGTTTAGCTTCTCCAGGCAGTTACTAGTCTGGATATTTACCTCGTACCCCTACCCCTTTAAATAAGGGGGCAGGTATTGCTGGGGGGTAGCCCCTGGGATCGATGCTATAATTACAACACTGATCCAGCGGCTGAAGCTCACTAGAACCCCAGCTAGGCTGGGTGGATGGTATTTGCCGCTGATCCCACTTATGCTTGCACAAGAATTTTTATGTGGGCCACCCAAAAGCCGAAGCTTATGGGTGTTAGTGGAAAAATGTGTCGATCCCGTCGGCATTCCCACAAGGGGGTGCCTCAGGCACTTGGCAATAAACCCAGCCTTGCCCAACCAAGCTCATGGGTGGGAAAGAACAAAAACATCGACTTTTGCATTCCCCCTCAAGGGGACGCCTCACACTGCGCAATAATCCAAGCGCTGCCCCTTGGGCAGGTATTGCCTGGGGGGAAAGCCCCTGGGATCAACGTTATTATTTACAAAACCTATCCAGCGGCCAAAGCTCACTGGATCCCAGCTAGGCTGGGTGGAAGGTCTGTGTTAATGATGAACAACTGTAACGATTAGATAGTTTATTGCACTACTGAGGAACAGTCCATTAAATTGAGAGGTGTGACAGTCATTTCTAAGCTGCAGGTTCAATCCTGTTTCAAGGGAGAGTAACATAGAATAATAATTAATTAACATCAAGTACCCTTCATCAACATTATTTCCAAGTCCTCTGACCCGAGTGGTAGGTCTGTTAGGATCCTCTATGGGTAAATAGAAAAACATGAGTACCAATCAAGAGATTAAAACAAAAACCCTTCGGCATAAAATGAAACCAATAGGTTGACATGCCATAAAACCCGACCAACCAAACACCCTCACCAACAGTGCAGATATATGAGGAGGCTAGTTTTGTGCATGTGTTGGCAGGAAAGAATGCTCACTTATTGCCAACTTCAATTTTTTTTAAAAGTAGAATACATTGCTCTATGATTCTTATTTATTTTTTTTTTATCTTAAGATACATGATGAATTAACATATGAATAAGACATTCAATCCATTTGTCATACTACTTATGGTAAGCTTAGGTATAAACAAATTCAGATAATTGCAGATTCATTGTATAATACAAGTCAATATCATAGCAAGTTTGGAGGTGTTGTAAAGTTATAAAGGCATACTTACATATATTTAGTTTGTGTGACCAGTAAAGAGATAGCACTTGGATTAGTGAGCGGAAGTGAAATTCTATTGGCTGGTTAGAACTAGAGGAGGCGGTTACTTTTCCAGGAAGGATGTCTAGAGAGAGTTACTAATATCTTCATGCAGCCGGAAATAAAAATGTTCCGATTGAAATATTATTTAACTGAGACGTTTTTGCTTGAGAATCAGAGATGAGGGCCGAACGGTCAGATGCAGCTGAGAAGAGATGAAGTTGTGATTGCTTGAGAATAAATGACTGACTGGGCTAGTGGAGAAGATTAACACAATACTGAGAGCTGAGATAACCTGACTTCAGCTAAGACCATTGAACACTTATTCAACTTTATGAAGTTTTGACAATACTTTGCAGAAGACGCAAGTTATTAATTAGTCCATTTCCCAAGTCTTGAGAATAATTGTTTGTATTCTTTTATTATTTGAATATAAATGTTGTTGAGTTTGAGAAGAAAAGAGTCGTTGTCTTTTTATGTGACCACTAGCGCTGTTATCTTGGAAATCAGTTTCTATAGCAGATTCTAGTTGTTTGAGATCTAAACACACGTGGGCATTCGGCTAGACTTTGGCAAATATAGAGACCCTGCAATCCATGGTTGATGCAGAAAATCTGATCTTGACGGAAATTCGTGAGCCCTTTAGCTTCAGTAGCAACCGACGGTTTATACTGTAGACATGTAAGAATTGACCTTTAATTTTTAAGGTAGTAAAAAACTCAGTTTAACTTAGATAAAATAATATTTTTTTTGCATCAATTTAAAGAAAATATTTTTTATTATGAAAAAAAAAAGCTACATTATTTTTTTTGAGTTTTAAGAAAATACTTTTATTTTAAACCCTTTTTTAGAGTATTGAATTTATATTTTTTTATTTTCTAATATATCTTCATTATATGATCTTTCAAGAAATGTAAAAATTACGGTCCGGATTTTTTTCTTCAAATGGTCAAGGTCACCCCACCCGCCACACACATGTTATATATTGTTTAAGGAAATATGATTTCCGTTTTATTAAAAGAAGTTTATACAACTGCCGTTAAGATCAGAGATAATATGTGGAGTAGCTATGCATATAAAAGAACAAGGGCTCGAGACGGTCAATCGTCAGTTAGCCCGGAGGCAGTCAGCGAAGGAGAGTGAGGTGATGGCAGTAGTCGGCTGAGCGGGACCCTCGTGTAGTTGTGTCGGAAAAGCTAGCCTTAATCTTTACCAACTGAAAAGCTTGTAGCCCAGAATTTAATTGAAGGACCGAAAGTCTAAAGACTGATTATATTAATTAACTGACCTCTCTCTCGAAGTTAAGAAAGCTTGAATTTATTTCAAATAAACTTCTGGAGGATATTTGGTGTTTATTGTCATCCCTTATACACGAAGAAACTATTGCAATTTAGTACATGACGGCGCTATGCAACAACACTTTCTGAATTGATAAAAAATTTATCTAGTTGTTATAAAATTAAGCCCAATTGGGGAAAATTACTCACTGTTGATAAAAAAGAAATAATGAATAAAGTCTGTTTACATGCAACACAGTGATTTTATGTCGTGTGGACTAAAAAATTACATATTAGTCTTTGACATCTATAGATTTAGATATATGTTGCTGTATTTGACATAATTATATTTTCTTGTGCATTTCAATAAACCGATTATTGTTTTCAACTATTTTTTGAAAGATTTTTTTTGTTGTAGTTTCAGAATAACTCCGGATATTTTTTAACTTGAACTTATAGTGTAACGAAGCAAAGAAAAGACAATAAGTATTACAATATTGTCAGTTTTACTCTTTCCCTATATATAAAAATCAAAACATCTATTAAAAATAAAATGACAAATTCTTAAAAATATTAATTATCATGGATCGGACAAATTTTTAGTTCCACAATTCTAAAATTCATATATTTATATTAGTGAAAATTCGATTTGTACAGACAAAAGATTTTTAACTTAAAAAAAAAAATTATTTAAGCACACAAAAGATTTTTAAAATCTCTTAAAAATTAATTTCTCTTTAAAAAATGTTTTTTTCTTGACAATTTAATAGAATATAGTATCAATTAAAAAAGAAAAAAAAAAGTTTTCAAATAATATATTATGACATTTTTTTGCACATTACAGAAAATCATGATTTTTCTTTTCTACAAAACTACTGCTTGAGCATTATACAAATTTTTGTATAGTTATTCAGACTCTTATCTTTATAGACCAAAAAGTAAAAATCGTTTTTTGCAGTTTTTTTTTTAATATCTCATAATAAAATAGGGGGGTTAGACCTTGTAAAAAAAATATTTCCCCTAATATATTTTAGGAAAAAACTATTTCAGACATATTTCATCCAAAGGTAATAGTTATGGAATTTTTTGTGAAAATCAGACCATTATTGTTTTTCAAAGAATTTTTAAAAAATCTCTATGTTCGTAAGTTGTTTTTTGGCTACTTTAAATTTCAGTTGATTCAGGTGCAAAAGATGAAATATTATTTTTCAGTCATAATTTTTTCATTATTTCTGTAAGCTGGGAAAATTTTAAAATCATCAGGAGATTGTTTAATGTTTCTCTTTTGAATAAAAATTTTTTTTCAAGATAATATTATTTTTTATGCAAGCTTCATTGTGTTAATATAGGGGTTGGGGGTAATTTCACAGGGAAAATTGGTGATACCTGATAAAGATAATGATTTATCAAAATTTAAAAAAAAATTGCCGAGAATTGTCACAATGAATAAATGGTCAAATAAACGTTAATATCCGAGACGCCATAATATGAATGAATTAGTAACTTCTAAAAGTTTTTAAAAAAAGTTTATAAATGATTAAAGAGAATTATCGAAATAAGTTCGAAGAGACCATTTATCTTGACGGTTTTTGTAAAAAAAAGGAAGTGGTGACTTAATTTTAAAACTCTGCCTGTTTATTTATTATTAGAATTATTTTCTTATTCAGTTATGTACATTAGAATATTTTATTTTATGTTTGTTTAGTGTTTAATAAACACGAAACAAACATAAAGCTAACTTAACATTTCAAACACTGTTTATATACGAATGTTAAGTTAAGCTTCTCATATAATTTATTCAACTCATCGTATTTTTATTTTTTAATTTTTTGTTATTATTGTTATAATACATTTAAATGTTAAGCTGAGTGTTTACTAATAAAAAATGTAAAGATAATTAACTTTTGACAACTATATGTATGTATTTATTTAGCTGCTTGTTACTTATTTACAAAATGTAAGTTAAGTTTCTTCAATAGTAGTTATATAACTTAACACCTATTTTTGTAAAGGCTTTTTTTTCTAAAACTCTTTGCACATACGAAAAAAATTAAATACTGATAAAACAATTGAGTTATTTATCGTTAATTAATGTTTTCGCTTATTATTGTTATTTACTTCGCTGTAAAAATGATCAATCGATAAACCACATCAATTACTATTTAGAAAGTATTTTATTTTCTTTCTTACCAATAAATATTTTAAGATAGATTATTTCATTTCATTTTAATAATGAATATTCTTAAGACAGGAATAAAAAGATGCAATAAATAAGATTTGATTTTTCGTCAAAACATACTTTTGCTGTCTGAAGCAAAATAAATTTTTTTCTAACACGCTGTAAAAATAATTCAATGGATAAAAACTCATAAAATTACATATTTAGAAAGATTATTTTTCTTTTCTTTCTAACAAAATAAATAAATTTAAAGATTGGACTATAATAGGTGAGAAGATTCCAAGCTGAAAAGCAATATACTGCCATGTTAGTATCGCTATAAGCAGGCACGTGGTTCTCCAAAGCCATTTTTTTAATTATATATTTAGAAAGATTATTTTCTTTCTTCCATGGCTTAAGACTGCAAAAGTGTAAAATTGAATTTCACTGCTGGTATCGCTGTAACAAAAGCGGGCAGAGAACAATATTTTTTCATCAGCAGGAGTTGGTATATGGACAGTTTTGCAAATTGGGTGATTTTGGCTTAATTGATTAATTATATCCCTTAATCAGTAAAAATCAATAACCAAATTGGGTGTTTTCTTAGTTTAGAAGGATTTAATGTGTATGCAAGATTTCGAATCAGAGTGACCTCCCCTTTTGGACTATAACGTCAACACATACATACCAACTTCCTTTTTTTATATATAGATATGGAAATATACTTTTAAGACTGAAATTAAGACTATTTGAATTATTTCTTACCATCTGTTTTTGGTCATTTGCTAATAAAACAAATTCATTTCTCTTTACACCATTTTATTTTGTGAATGGCTATAGTTTTAACAGAAAAAGATACCCTTAAAAAAATTCTGACTTGTAAATTTACTGTAAAGCAAAACTGGCACTACTTTTTTTTTTCTCAATATTTTGTTTTGTTGACTTATTTATGTACTTTTATTACAAAAAAGTATTTTAAAAAATATTTACCTTTGATACTTGAAACAATAGATTTCAGACATCAGTATCCACCCCTTTTGTTTTTTTTAAAACATTTAGTGCTAAATATAAGATAGATTTCCAAAGTGTCATATCTGTCGCATTTCCTTTTTTTTCCTGCCCATTTTTTTTAAACAAATTAAACATTTGTTTTCTAAAAAAATAGTCAATTTGAGTTTTTATCATGTTTTTCAATTTTTTCTCTGACAATATTTTGTTCAATCATTTCTCTTACAATATATAAATGTTGATAAAGTTTAATTTTATTAAATCTGAAAGTTTTTTTTTTCAACTATGTTTCCAGATATGGTTCTTCAGTAAAATTGCCACTATACCGAATGGTTTTAAATTTCGTAAAATATTTCGATGGGTATTCTGGTGTGCATGTGATACCAAAATCATTTTTTGGGTTAACCACTCTCTTCTAAGCCAGCAAATTTGACTGGAATCTTGCTTATTTGAGCTGGCATAGGAGCTGAGAATGAAGTAGTTTCCTTGACATTTCTTTTATTACGGTCAAAATAAGCTGCCTTTGTTTTGAGGTAACAGTTGAAGCTGAAAGATTTTAATAGGCTCTTGCATGACTTGTTGTAAAGAATATCAGTGGAGTGTGAGATGAAACCAAGCTTAATTAAGAATTTCATTCCCACAGAGTGTACAGTGAATACATGTAACTAAAAGTGCCTGCATCAGAAACATCATGCACTCCATATCATAGATGTCTCTAGTATTGGATTCTGTTTAGTGATATTGGTTTGAACAAATTAAAAAGCAGTACAATGAGACTCCAATTTTGAGAAATGTGGATAGTGCAAAGAAGAAGGAGAGGAAAGAAAACTGAGAAAATAATAACAGATTTATAGAGCAAAGTGGGAATACTATAAAGGGAATAACTTGTCCAAGCTGGGACCATTCTACAGCTAATAGTCTAAACTTCTTTACACTTCAGTGTGCTGAAATTGGCTCACGATTACTGCTTAGCAAACATATGGCATGCAGATGCATACTAATTCTTGAGAATTTTTTTGCAGCATATTCACCCTGACATTGGAGACACTGTGTGTCATGTGATGTTTGTCAAAAAATTGTACGTTGGGGCCTGCTTGAAATTCCTATCTTATTAATGAGCAGTTTAACTGATATTCATGAAAGGAGCTACAGAACGATATAAGAGAGTGTCTCAGATAAGAGTTTTAAGTCTTTCCTGCATATATGTGAAAACTATGGGTTGTTATGGTCATGAACCATTCCCTGATTAGTAAGAGATCATCGTGACCAGTAGTTGTGGTGTGGGAAAATTGAAGAAAAAATTGAATCTGTTCTTGCAATGATACAGAGGGAAAAACTGAGAAAAAGATAGATTGGATTCAAGAACAAATTTTTGGTCTTTGTGAATCATTAATTGCTAAAATTCAAGGAGGTAATAGTTGTCTCGTTACTGGTCAAAAGTTAAAAAAAGAAACAAAAAAACTTTCACACAATGCTATTCCTTAAAAATCCTCCCCTCCCTCCAAAAAAAAAAAAAATAAATAAAAATAGCATTTTTGTGGAGAAATAGAGTGGGTCACTTTCACATATTAAAAAAAGAAAGTGTACATACAAGGGAGGTATTAACTTAGTATAAGTTGAGAGTTCTGGAACTGAACAAAATTATTTTTCTTTGGATATTTATCAATTATCAAGTGAGCAGTGTAAGTAAACAATTAAGTAGCAAAATCTTTAACACTAACTTTTAAGAAAGTATTCTGCTGGGAAAATTGACACTTGTATTTGCATTTATTTTGATATCTCAAATAAGTATTTAAGCATATTTTAAATGTAACTCATTTAAATTTGAAATAATTGTAGAATTGATAATTATTTTTTGTAATGTTTCCAATTTTACATCTAATGAGTTTTTGAATTTTATACTTTTTGAAGATATTGCAACAGAAGTGAAAAATAATCTGTAGGATTCTATTTTTAAATGCTATATATGAATATAGAGTAAAAAAAAAAGATTTCAATGAAATAATTAACTTCTACTTACATATGAAGTAAAGCTATAAGCATAAAATTAAATATAAAATGATAATTTATTTCAATTCATATACTACATTTCCTGGTAAAGAGGAGGGCCAATAACACAAGCATGAACCTATCCCAAAAATTTGCTCGTCAAAGTGATGATTTGAATTATTGATATGCTTGGTGGTAGGAAAATATTTTAGTAGTCCCCTTCCATGGACAGTATTTTAGTATAATATAATTACTAACGCTGAATAAATGAAGAAAGTCCAAATAAATCATTTATAAGCATTTTAATACATTCAATCACACTTGACTGGAGCAAATTTGTGGTGTATAGGTTAATTGCTTGTGTTATTGTGCTCCTCTTTTACAGGAAATGTTAGTATATTGATTGGAAGATAAATAATCATTTTATGTTTATTTTAGTGCTTATAGCTTTACTTTTCATATGTTAAAGTCAGAATTTAACTTATTTCATGAAAATTCTTTTTTTTTTACTCTTATATTCATTTTATATAGCATTTAAAAATAGAATCCTAAATGGATTATTTCACTTCTGTTGCATATTATCCAAAAGTATAAATATTCAAAAACCTCATTAGATGTAAAATTGGAAACATTACAAAATAAATTTTTATGTACATCTTACAATTTTCAAATTTTAAATGAGTTTACATTCTAAAATATGCTTTAAACTTATTTGAGATATCAAAAATAAATGCAAATATATTTTCCAATTTTTCCAAACAGAAATACTTCTTAAAAGTTAGTGTTAAAGATTTTGCTAACTTAATTTTGTTTTATTACACTGCTACACCTTTATAATTTGATAAATATCCAAAGAAAAATAATTTTGTTCAAGTTCCAGAACTCTCAACTTATACTAAGTTAATTACCTCCTTGCTTATGTACACTTTCTTTTTTTTTAATATTGTAGGAAAAGTGACCCACTTTCTATTTCTCCCCACAAAAATGCTTTTTATTTATTTTTTTTTTTTTTTTGGAGGGAGGGGAGATTTTTTTTAAGGAATAGCATTGTGAAAGTTTTTTTGTTTCTTTTTTTAACTTTTTGACCAGTAACGAGACAATATTTACTCTTGAATGTTTTAGCAATAAATGATTCACAAGACAAAAATTTGTGTCTTTGAATCCCATCTATGTCTTTTTCTCAGTTTTTTCCCTCTGTATCATTGCAAGAAACAGATTCATTTTTTTCTTCCAATTTTTCCACACCACAACTACTGGTCATCAGATTGATCTCTTAACTATCAGTGAATGGTTCATGACCATAACACCCTATGTTTTTCACATATATGCAGGAAGACTTAAAAAAACTCTTATCTGAGACACTCTCTTTATATCGTTCTGTAGCTCTTTCAGTGAATATCAGTTAAACTGCTCATTAATAAGGAATAGAATTTCAAGCAGGCCTCAACGTACAATTTTTTGACAAACATTCACATGACACACAGTGTATCTCAATGTCCAGGTGAATATGCTGCAAAAAAAATTCTCAGATTTTAGTATTGCATCTTTGGCCATGGCCATAGTTTGGCTAAGCAGTAATTTTGTGCCAATTTCAGCACACTGAAGTGGTAAAGAGTTTAGACTATTAGCTGTAGAATGGGCTCAAGCTTGGACAAGTATATTCCCTTATAGTATCGCCACTTTGCTCTATAAATCTGTTATTATTTTCTCAGTTTTCTTTCCTCTCCTCTTCTTTGCACTATGCCACATTTCTCAAAATTAGGAGTTCAAGTTGTACTGCTTTTTTTTGTTCAAACCAATATCACTAACAGAATCCATACTAGGACATCTTTTGATATTGGGAGTGCTGATGTTTCTGATGCAGGGATTTTATTTACATGTATTCACTGTACACTCTGTGGGAATGAAATTCTTAATTAAGCTTCGGTTTCATCTACACTCCACTGATATTCTTTACAACGCAAGTCCATGCAAGAGCTCATTTAAATCTCAGCTTCACTGTTACTTCAAAACAAAGGCAGCTTATTTGACCGTAATAAAAAGAATTGAAGGAAACTTACTTCATTCTCAGCTCCTATGCCAGCTCAATAAGCAAGATTCCAGTCAAATTTGCTGGCTTAGAGAGAGGTGGTTTAACCAAAAATGATTTTTTTTTGGTATCATCTGCACACCAGAATACCCCATCGAATATTTTACGAAATTTAAACCATTCGGTATAGTGCAATTACTACTGAGCAACCATATCTGGAAAACATAGTTGAAAAAAAAACTTTTCAGATTTTAATAAAATTAAACTTTATCAACTTTATTTATACTATTGTAAGAGGAAATGATTGAACAAAAATATTGTCAGAGGAAAAATTGAAAACATGATAAAAACATCAAATTGACTATTTTTTTAGAACAAATGTTTAATTTTGTTTAAAAATAAATGGGCAGGAAAAAAAGGAAATGCGACAGATATGACACTTTGGATCTATCTTATATTTTAGCACTAATGTTTAAAAAAACCAAGGGGGTGGATACATGATGTCTGAATCTATTTGTTTCAAGTATCAAAGTAAATATTTTTTTAAAATACTTTTTGTAATAAAAGTACATAATAAGTCAACAAAACAAAAATAGTGGAGAAAAAGTAGTTGCCAGTTTTGCTTTACAGTAAATTTTACAAGTCAGAATTTTTTAAGGTAATTCTTTCTGTTAAACTAGTAAGCATTCACAAAAAATTGGTGTAAAGAGAAATGAATTTGTTTTTATCTAGCAAATGTACAAAAATCAGATGGTAAGAATAATTCAAATAGTTTTAATTTCAGTCTTAAAAGTATATTTCCATATTTATAAATAAAAAAAGGAGTTTGGTATGTATGTGTTGACGTATAAGTCGAAAGGGAGGTACTCTGATTCGAAATCTTGCATACACATTAATATCCTTCTAACTAAGAAACACACCAAATTTGGTTATTGTTTACTGATTAAGGGATATAATTACAATTAAGCCAAAATCACCAATTTGCAAAACTGTCCATATCCAACTCCTGCTGCTGAAAAATATGTTCTTGCCCTTTTTTGTTACAGCGATTACCAGCAGTGAAATTCAATTTTAGCGAATAAATTTTGCAGTTTAACCTGGAAAGAAAGAAATATCTTCTAAATATATAATAAAAAATGGCTTGGAGAACCACGTTGCCTGCTTATAGCGATACTAACATGGCAGTATATTGCCTTTTCAGTTGGAATCTCTCCTTTTATAGTCCAATCTTTAAAATATTTATTTGTTAGAAAGAAAAGAAAATAATCTTTCTAAATATGTTAATTTGTATAGTTTTTATCCATTGAATTATTTTTTACAGCGTGTTAGAAAAAATTTATTTGCTTCAGACAGCAAAGTATGTTTTGACGTAAAATCAAATCTTATTTATTGCAATCTTTTTATTCCTGTCTTAAGAATATTCATTTATTGAAGTGAAATGAATAAATCTATCTTACAAATATTTATTTTGGTAAGCAAAGAAAATAAAATAATCTTTCTAAATATGTAATTTGTATGTGGTTTTATCGATTGAATCATTTTTTACAGCGAAGTAAATACAATATAAGCGAAAACTTTATTAAACGATTAATATAACTCAACTTTGTTTTTAATCAGTATTTAATTTTTTTCGTATGTGCAAAAGAGTTTTAGAAAAAAAAAGCTTTTACAAAAATAGGTAGTTAAGTTATATAACTACTTTTTGAAGAAACTTAACTTACATTTTGTAAAAGTAAACAAGCAGTAATAAATACATACAATAGTTGTCAAAAGTTTATTTATCTTTACATTTTTTTATTAGTAACACTCAGCTTAACATTTAAATGTATTATAACATAATACAATAAAAATTTTAAAAAATAAAAATACGATGTAGTTGAATAAATTATATGAAGAAGCTTACTTAACATTTCGTATATAAACAGTGTTTGAAATGTAAGTTAGCTTTATGTTTGTTTCGTGTTTTATTAAACACTAACAAACATAAAATAAAATGATCTAATGTACATAACTTGAATAAGAAAAAATTCTAATAATATAAAAAGGCAGATGTTTTAAAATTAAGTCACCACTTCCTTTTTTTACAAAAACCGTCAAGATAAATGGTCTTTTCGAACTTATCGATAATTCTTTTAATCATTTATAAACTTTTTTTTAAAACTTTAGAAGTTACTTAATTCATTCATATTTGGCGTCTCGGATATTAACGTTTATTTTGACCATTTATTCATTTGACAATTCTCGGCAATTTTTTTTTAATTTGATAATCATTATCTCTTATCAGGTATCACCAATTTTCCTGTGAAATTTACCCCCCAACCCTATATTTAACACAATGAAGCTGCATAAAATTAATATTATCTTGAAAAAAAATTTTTTTATTCAAAAGAAGAACACATTAAACAATCTCCTGATGATTTTTAAAATTTTTTCCAGCTTACAGAATATGAAAATTATGACTGAAAAATAAATTTCATTTTTGCACCATTAAATCAACTGAATTTAAATAGCCAAAAACAACTTACGACAAGAGGATTTTTTAAAAATTCTTTGAAAATCAATTAATGGTCTGATTTTCACAAAAATTTCCATAACTATTTACCTTTGGATGTAAATATGTTGAATAGTTTTTTCCTAAAATATATTAGGGGAAATATTTTTTTTACAAGTCTACCCCCCCCCATTTTATTTTATGAGATATTAAAAAATGAACTGTCAAAAACGATTTTTACTTTTTTCTATAAGATAAGAGTCTGAATAACTATATCAAAAATTTGTATAATGCCTCAAGGCAGTAGTTTTGTAGAAAGAAAATCATGATTTTCTGTAATGTGCAAAAAATGTCATAATATTATTATGAAAACTTTTTTTTTTCTTTTAATTGATGTGTACTATATTCTATTAATTGTCAGAAAACATTTTTTTAAAGAAATTAATTTTTAAGAGATTTAAATTTTTGTGTGCTTAAATATTTTGTTTTTTAATGTTTAAAATCTTTTTTTGTTTCTGTACAAATCGAATTTTTCACTAATATTTAAATTATGAATTTTAGAATTCATGTGAACTAAAAATTTGTCCGATCCATGATATATTAATATTTTTAAAAGAATTTTGTCATTTTTATTTTTATAGTAATGTTTGATTTTTATAATAGGGAAGAGTAAAACTGACAATATTTGTAATACTTATGTCTTTTCTTTGCTTATTACACTATAAGTTCAGTTAAAAAATATCCGGAGTTATTCTGAAACTACAACAAAAAAATCTTCAAAATAGTTGAAAACTAATAATCGGTTATTGAATATGCACAAGAAAACAATTATGTCAAATACAGCAAACCCATATATCTAATCTATAGATGTCAAAGAGAGATAATATGTAATTTTTTAGTCCATTTACGACATAAATCACTGTGTTGCATGTAAAACAGACTATTTCATTTATTTCTTTATCAACAGTGAGTAATTTTCCCAATTGGCTTAATTTATATAACTAGATAAAATATTTTTTTATCAATTCAGAAAGTGTGTTGCATAGGCGTCGTCACTGTACTAAATTGCAATAGTTTTTATCTTCGTTATAAGGATGACAATAACACCAAAGTTATCCTCCAGAAGTTTATTGAAATAATTCAAGCTTTTAACTTCGAGAGAGAGGGTCAGTTTAATTAATATATTCAGTCTTAGACTTTCGTCCTTCAATTAAATTTCTGGCGACAAGCTTTTTCAGTTGGTAAAATATTAAGGCTAGCTTTTCCGACACCAACTACACGAGTCCCGCTCAGCCGACTACTGACCCGATCACCTCACTCTCTCTTCGGCTGACTGCCTCCGGGGTAACTGACGATTGACCTGTCTTCGGCCTTGGTTCTTTGTATGCATAGCTACTCCCACATATTTTATCTCTTGATCTGATAACGGGCAGTTGTTAAAACTTCTTTGTTAATAAAACCGGAAATTCATATTTCCGTTTGTACAATATATAACAGTGTGTGTGGGGGGGGGTGGGGGGTGACCTTTGACCATTTTGAAGAAAAATCCCGGACCGTAATTTTTACATTCTCCTTGAAAGATCATATAACGAAGAATATATAGAAAAATAAAAAAAATATAAATTAATACTCTAAAAAAGGGATTTAAAATTTAAAAGTTATTTTCTTAAAACTCAAAAAATAAAATGTAGCTTTTTTTTTCATAGTATTAAAAAAATATTTTTCTTTAAATTGATGCAAAAAAATATTATTTTATCTAAGTTAAACTGAGTTTTTTACTCCTAAAAATTTAAAGTCAATTTTACATGTTTACAGTATAAACCCGTCGGTTGCTACTGAGCTAAAGGGTCACTGGAATTCCGTCAAGATCAGATTTTCTGCATCAACCATGGATGCAGGTCTCTATATTTGCCGAAAGTCTAGGCCGAATGCCCACGTGTGTTTAGATCTCAAACACTAGAAATCTGCTATAGAAATGATTTCCAGATTAACAGCGGCCTAGTGGTCACATAAAACAACGACTCTTTTTCTTCTTCAAACTCACAACATTTATATTCAAATAATAAAAAAGAATACAACAATTATTTCTCAAGACTGTGGGAGTAATGGACCCGTAATTAATAACTTCTGGTCTTCTGCAAGTATTGTGCAACAGTTCATAAAGTTGAATAAGTTTTCAATGGTCTTAGCTGAAGTCAGTTTTATCTCAGCTCTCAGTATTTGTGTTAATCTTCCCACTCCCAGTCAGGTCATGTGATTCTCAGCAATCACAACTTCATCTCTCTCAGCTGCATCTGACCGTTCGGCCTCATCTCTGATTCTCAAGCAAAAACGTCTCAGTTTAATAATATTTCAATCGGAACATTTTTATTTCCGGCTGGCATGAAGATATTAGTAACTCTCTCTAGACATCCTTCTCTGGAAAAGTACCGCCTCCTCTAGTTAACCAGCCAATAGAATTCACTTCCGCTCACTAATCCAAGTGCTATCTCTTTACTGGTCCACACAAACTAAATATATGTAAGTATGCCTTTTATCTTTTACAACACCTCAAAGTTGCTATGCTTATTGACTTGTATATAACAATGAATCTGCAATTATCTGAATTTGTTTATACCTAAGCTTACATAAGTATGACAAATGGATTGAAATGTCTTATTCATATGTTAATGTCATCATGTATCTTAAGATAAAAAAATAATAAGATATCATAGAGCAATGTATAACTATACTTTTAAAAAATTGAAGTTTGGCAATAAGTGAGCATTCTTTTCCTGCCAACACATGCTACAAAAACTAGCCTCTATATCTGCACTGTTGTGAGGTTGTTGTTTGGTGGTCGGGTTTTATGGCATGTCAACCTATTGGTTCATTTTATGCCGAAGGCGTTTTTGTTTTATTCATTCTTGATGGTACTCATTTTTTCTATTTAACCCATAGATGGGATCCTAACAGACACTACCACTCTGGGTCAGAGTGGACTTGGAATAATGTTGATGAAGGGGTACTTGATGTTAATTAATTATTATTCTATGTTACTCTCACCCTTGAACAGGATTGAACCTGCAGCTTAAATGACTGTCACACTCTTCAATTTAATGACTGTTCTGGCAGTAGTGGCAATAACTATCTAATCTGTTACAGTTTGTTCATTAACACAGACCTTCCACCCAGCCTAGCTGGGGATCCAGTGAGTTTGGCCGCTGGATTAGGTTTTTGTAAATAATAACGTTGATCCCAGGGGGCTTTCCCCAGGCAATACCTGCCCCAAGGGGCAGGGCTTGGATTATTGCCCAGTGCCTGAGGCGTCCCCTTGAGGGGGAATGCCAAAGAGATCGATGCAAATTTTTGTTCTTTCCCACCCATGAGCTTTGGCTTGGGGGCAAGGCTGGGTTATTGCCAAGTGCCTGAGGCACCCCTTGTGGGGGAATGCGACGGGATCGACAACAATTTTCCACTAACCACCATAAGCTTCGCTTGTGGGTGGGCCACATAAAAATGTCCTTGTGTCAAGCCTCATAAGTGGGATCAGCGGCAAATATACCATCCACCCAGCCTAGCTGGGGTCTAGTGAGCTTCAGCCGCTGGATCAGGTGTTGTAATTAATAGCATCGATCCCAGGGGGCTATCCCCCAGGCAATACCTGCCCCTTGATTTAAAGGGTAGGGGTACGAGGTAAATATCCAGACCTAGTAACTGCCTGAGAAGCTATAACACTTTGACTTTTATTCCCAGAGCTCCAGAATTAGAACCCAATAGAATTTAACATCATACCCAGGACAATACACCCTCAGCACCACCTTCTAGCACATATGTGATAAAATGGGTTGGAGGTTTGCCATAAGGGCATAGGGTTGGGACAATCATATAGATGCTAGGGTTTGATGTGACCAGCCGATTGATTGGAGGTGTCCTCTCTGACCACCTGTCTAGCAAGTAAGGGCAAAGTGGAGTGTCACATGTCATGGACTGCTCAACCACCAGGGTTCCATCCTTAAGCATCACGAGTTTCAATCTACAGCCAACAGGTGGCCTCATTGGGGAGTCTTCCTCTTCTGCAGAGGTGGAGTTTGGTGTATTCTAAAGCCCGCTGACAGGGCTGTGTTGGTGAGGCGTAGAAAACTGACTCTATCCTCTGCAGCGGGATAAGACACCCTACACACACACACAACAGACACACACACACAACACACAAAAAAAAAAAGGGGCGGTCCTAGATGTTAGTATGTGTTTGTTCCTCTTCTTAAATTCTTCACCGGCCCACTCTAAATCAGGCATGTCATACTGAGTATTCTTCTGGATTACATATGTATGTCATGAGGTTTGCACATGACAACTATTTAAGCAAAATACAACTCACTGAAGTATTTTAATAAAATTTTTGTTCAATCTTTTTATTGCTTAAAGTACAAACAAATAGTTATAAACATTCATGAATGTAAATTAATTAAGTAGTATGAGAAAAAATGAAATTGTAAGCCACATACAAGTATACTTACAGTTTGCAATCCCCAACAAATACATTATGTACAAAAATCATGACAGTTTAAAAATAAAATTTATTAGCACCTATTCAATCATTTTTATTTTTTGTCTTGAAGCTTGACACCTCTTTTGCTTGACAATTTTTGGTATGTCTAGTTTTAATGTCTGCACAGTTCCAATTTAGATTACAGACGACAAGTGCTGTGAGCCTTGTTCTATAAAAAGTTTTAGTAAATTTCATGAACGAACATAACTTTCACACACATAGGTAGAACCAAACATTCCATGATCCTTGAGGCAAATTATCTGAATTTCTTTTTACTTTTTTGGAAGGTAGGAAAAGAAATCAGATATTCCACTTGAAGATACTTTGCTTTGAGTGCAGAAACCAACTGCATTTCTAAACGTTCTATCTGCAGGTTTTCTTCTGCATTAGTGACATCAAAGATAAGTGGTCCCTTGAATAATGCAAACTGATGTTCAAAAGACAAGAAATCACAAAATCTTTCCTAAATTCCTTTAACAATTCCAGGTAACTCTCATATTTGGCAAAGCTAAGAAAAAACTCAGTATTGGTGTTGTTTTTCAGCTCTTTGCATGTTGGAAAATGAACTGAATTTTCATTTGGCAACTGTGACTTCCATAACTTAAGTTTGCAATGAAGCACTTAATGTCAACATACAATTGAGTAATGAGTTTGTTTTTGCCTTGCAATTTCAAATTAAGATCAGTTAATTGTACAATAATATCCACAGCAAAAAACAAATCTTGGAGACAATTTTCATTCTACATTCCATCTATGTCTTGACCTTTCATCTCCAAAACAATTATTTCATGTCTCAGCAAGTAGAATCTTTTCAATACTTTATGACATGACAAATAATGGACTTCTATTTAGAAAGAAACATCCAGGAATTGATTATCCATATCTTCCAACAAGTGGCTAAACTGATGATAATTGTGAGTAAATTTTTTATTCCCTTTGTGACCAAGTAAAGCACATGACCCAACTTGAACATTTTTAAACTGATTTTGCTGATGGTTAATTCAGTGAAAATGGATGAATAACACATTTGGATCATAGTTTTCATTTTATTTTAACTTGGCAGCACACCATTGTTTGCCAACCATATTCGCAACACCGTCAGTAGATAACCATGTAAGTTTACTCAAATCAAAACCATAATCATGCAAAACCTATTCAAACTTTCTCAAAGATGACCTAGCTTGTTGTAATGTCATGCAATGGAGATAAGTTCAATTTCTTCATAAATATAAAATTCACAGTCATAAGCCCTGATGAAGACTGCAAGTTGTGCCATTCAAGTAATGTCAATAGTCTAATCAATAGCAATAGAAAAATGTTTAAAACTTTGTGATACATCTTTCAACTGTTGTTTCAAATCACATGATATTTCATCAATACATTCAGCAACAGTGTTGCTGGACAATGAAATATCCCTAAATAAATGTACTTCCTCAAGGCATACAATTTTAGCCATTTTTACAATGTATTACTTTACAAATTCTCCTTCACTGTAAGATTTACCACTCACAAATTTTTATAAAACGGGTCTATTGCTGTGCTAAGTTAACCTTCAGTACGTTGAGTCATGAAATACACATTGCGCCTTCAGATTTATCATAAGATCGATGGTTCGTTTCATAATGCCTTTTCAGGTCGTACTCTTTTGGTGTGGTGATGCAGTTACTACAAATTAAACAATGTATCTTACCATTCACCGTTGTGCAAAAATACTCTAATTCCCACTTTTCTATAAACATTCACCCTTCTTTGTTCAATTTTCTTTTTTTCTTTATTGAAGGAGTACTAGTCATTTCAAATATTAGCATAACCAATTTTAAAATTTGATGATGCTGTAGAGTGATGGGGCTTCTACAGGAAGCACTAAACTACAAGTTACCTCCTTAGTTAGAAGCCCGGAACTCCTATTCATGCTACATGAAAAGTAACTTAATGTTAATATTGCTACTACGACTACTTTGTTGTTGATATTCTACATGGTGCTGCAGACAGGATCTGGTTTATAAGTTGAAACAAATATGGCATCTTCACCAAGGGGAGTGGAGTCTCTCGATTTAATTGCTCAACTCATGCAACAAATGATAGAGCTATATAGAGGGAAAGTATTGCCCTCCATAAAGGGTGGCTTTGGTAATTTCTCGGTTTGGGCCCATGCATGGGGAATTGTACTGTGTGAAGGCAGTGCCGATCAAAGAGGATAAAAAATCTTATACCTAGTAAGTTTCATGCTGAAGTACTTGAATACCTAAATTCTGCACACCAGGGTATAAATGGCATGCTAGCAAATGCAAGACAACAACTATTTTGGCTGGGTTGGATGCAAGCATCCAGCAGACTAGAACCCAATGCAAGATCAGCAACTAACACTCTGTCACAGCCTAAAAAGCCTTTGATGCCCTAATCTAATCCTGAATTCCCTATCCAACAAACTGACCTAAACAGTAAAAATGTTACATACGCAGATCAGTATACTGGTTGGGTGGTGGTGACCCTAATGACATCCAGAAAGGCCAGAGCAGTGTGTCACATCCTTAGAACTTGATTCTGCACATATGGGACACTGGAAGAACTCTCTTCACACCTTTTGATTCCCAAGAATATGACTCATTCCATAAAAATTGGGGAATAGAGAAGCATATTTCATTGGCTTACTACCCACAAAGCAATGGCTGGGTGGAACTGGCCGTCAAAACTGCGAGGTGTATACTCACAGATAGCACGGATAGCTGTGGTCAGCTGTCATGTTCGTGTAGCCTGGGCTTTGCTGACCCATCGCATCACTCCAGTCCAGGATCTTGGCATGTCTCCTACTAAAATTGTTGTATGGTTGTATTATTAAAGACCATACCCCTGTCCTACAGGATAAATACCAAATCCATAAAGAAATCAGTGAATTGAGAAAGGCCGCAATGGCTAAGAGGCACATGAGAAATAAGCACTTTTACAATAGGCATTCTTGCCCAATTCAGGAATTAAAAATTGGTGATTCTGTTCAGATCCAGAAATAACAGGAAGGATCACAGAGACACTCTGTAACTGACACTACCGTGTGAGAGTGGATGGAAATAATCTAGTAACTCTGCGCAATCCTCACTTCCTCCATACAACCATTAACAACCCACAACATTCTACCCAGGAGGTAGGTCCCTCGACACCATGGTACTCCAATTCACAGCCAGATCAAGATAATAACACAGAAAATAAATGTACCATACTAAAGACCTGCTGCAGCTACATGGTGAATTCCCTACGGTGATCAACACTGATTATAATTCCTTATTTCCCAACATAGAACAACAAATACCCCTAGAAATGATTCAGGACAGATGGAACCTGTCAAATACTGAGAACTCTCCATAAGTGCGAGGACAATTGCATACCTATTGGTGGCAAACCTACAAATGACCATATCAATTCACCCTCTGGTCAGAGAATGGAGTGGGCATGTAGTGTAGAAATGGACTGTCCATAAGTAATGGAGCTTCTACAGAAGCACTAAACTATACAAGTTACCTCCTCCAATAGTATATAAGAGCCTGGCTTTTTAGAGACCGGGAACTCATATTCACGCTACATACTGAAAATTAACTTAGCGAATACTGCTACTACAACTACTTCGTTTTTGATATTCTACAGATGTGGAAACTGAACAGTAAAAATAGCAATACTTACTTTAGAATAGGAGCAAACAAAATAATTAAATTTTTGTATTTTATTTATAAATTGAAAAAATTAGAGTAAGGCTATTATTTGAATCTTTTAAACATTAATATTAATCTTTAATTTATATTTATTACGTAGCAAAAAAGTATTTTTTACTTAAAAAAACAAAAAAAATAATCTATAATGGAATGAATAAACTTATCAAAAATAAAAAACCTTTTTAAGTTTATTATAAAAAATAATAATTAACTAAATTAGGGCTTTGCTAAATAACTTAATAACGGGTCAAATTATAGTACAAAATAAAAAATTTATAAAATAATTTTTTAGAATAATTTGTTAAATGTAATTAAGAATCATATTTTGGCCAATTTAAATTATTAAAAAAATTTTTGGCCTTGTAATAAAAAATTGTGCCATCTCTGCATAGAATAATTTGTAAATGCTCAGTGAAACAAATTTCTAAAATTTTCAAGCCTTAAAGCAGCACAAAAAGATAGGGAAATAATATGAACATGGAAAGAAATGCAAATAGAAGATAGAAAAAGAATAATATCACAAACTTTTACAAGCTTCACTGGACAAATTAGGGAGGCCATCTTGATCTACATGTGTCTTTTCCAGTCAGAATGAAATCATGACACATGCCCCCTCTTTTATGTTTGATAGCTAACTGAAAAATTAATTTTCAATGTTTTTGTTTATTTAAACAGTCAAAGTGTCAAATAAAAAATTAAAAGAAAAATATATTTTTAACTTTTTAAATGTTAGTTTGAAATCTACATTTAAAAAAATTCTATTTCTGGTCAAATTGATTATAATTTAACCTTTTAATGTTGTAAACTTTGAAAAAATCTACAAAAATCACTATCAATAAGTCTTTAAATTCTTCTTCTACATTAAAAGAACAAAGTGATGATTGTTATGAATTAATTTCTTTATTATCTACTAAAACCCAATGAAATACATATATAAAAAAAAAACATTTTTATTTAAAAAGAAGGAAAAGAGAACATTAACTGATTGAGTTCAAATAATAAAACATAAGTGTCACAGTCACTTTCAATTCTTTCTGCATATTACTGCACTTTCCATCTCAATGCCATAATTCATCCATGTTGTCTGCTATACTCAGGACCCGTTGTGTCCGTGACAAATCTCCCAGGGGCTACCGCCGAAAGTGTGAACAATCAAATATTACAAGAGAGAAAGGAACAAACAAGACAAGACAAAACCAAGTCAGTGAACACAAAAAAATTGACAAAAGGGATGGTGTATACTCGCATTCATTCTTCCATATTTCAGTCCACCAGTGTTGAGATTTTCATACAAGACGTGTGTTAATGCCCACTCTTATTTATAGATTCGGCGTAATTATGTGACCATATCTTGGCCAATCATGGCAGTACTTCTGCTGCTGATATTGTTATTATACTGGCTGTTCTGGTCATACCTACTCATATTCTACTTGAATCTCGTGGACAACGGAACATAGGATTATATCACTGGACCTTTGACACTACGTAGGATTCCATAACTCAGACTTATTACTTACCAACGGATTCCATAGCTCAGGACTTACTTACTTTAGTCCTTTTCAAACTGGTCAAGGATGCAGTCAGAGACTTAACAGATAACGGGCCAAGGTACGCTCGGAAACCTCTTCAATGCGACGAGGCCAGCTACGAAATTTGGAAACTAAGTTTCATGGGTATCTGAGAACCCTTCGTTGCATGACCATAATCAATGCACCACTGACCAACGCGGGGACTCAATTTTTGTAGACAAAAATGCCTACAATATATGCAGAATTAACCAAGCTTGGATGACCGGAATCTCTCACTCGTAAATGCGCCAAAGCGAAGAGATGATGGGCAGAAGGCAAGGGAGATATTAAGGACTCACTACTTGTCGAAAGGCAAGCCTTTAGAATTGTCAGGACTAATCAGCCAACAATCATATTATGAACAATCTGATTCATATCCACTGAGAGCATTGCAAGCTCATTAACCCTTGTTAGCCGATGGCCTTATTAAATTGCCATGCTCTCCCTCAAATTTAAAACTTGCAATAGTTATAACCAAAGGATAAGCCTATGAGTTAACAGAAATTTCAAAGGTCAGTCTCCGTAGTTATGAGAAACAGAAAGTATGTACTCTGGGTGAACCAGAACATGGAACTATACGAACTAAAGACCAATTCAAAAAGGAAAACTGCTATGAGGCAGATCAACTAGCATATACCAAACTACAGAATTATCTAGGCAGACCTTGGGGAAGGATAACAAGAAGTCGCCATTTAAAAACAAATATTACATTTATATTTGTAATAAAAGGGCCACATGTAGCCACACAGTAGATATAAAAAAAAAGGATTTTGTCAAAATGCTTAATATTGTCCCAAGAAAAAA